>JAODAL010031345.1:0-48578 GCA_025379985.1 Phyllomedusa bahiana
GTGGGGCTGTGTTAAGGGGTGACACTAGTTGCTTAATTCATTCTAGGTGACCCATGCAGTTGCAATAATATGAGAGAGTGAGACGGAACCCCCACAGTCGGGCTGAGGTGTTTGTTGGGCAGTGCATTGGCACGGGCGTACGGAAAGTGGGGGGGAAACCCCGTTATGGAATGGCGAATTTACTAAAGGTTGTTGGCTCATGAAAAAGGGTGGCGCTTTAGCAGGACATGTTATGAGTGTGCGCGAAAAGGGGGGAGTGGGTTTTATGGTTTTTTGTGGCTAATTGGTGGACTGAATGGGTGTTTACCTAACATGAATAAAAGGAAGTGAGTCAGACCAATGTATGGGACCTCTAACCCCTTGATAACCCCAGGTTAGCTGGCAAAAACTGTCGGCGAGTTCAGATATGAGTTTTAAAAATTGTGACTCTCCCCTCTGTTAAAGGTCACCTGTGCAGGGGTGTCAAAGGGGGCCTTATTTTTTTGTGTCATGAGTTTGGGGGACGTTGTCCAAGTAGTTGGGTTGGGATCCCTTACTGAAGCTAGTCTTTGTATAGATTAAGGCTCCCCTGTTAGTGGTGGGGTTCCCCGACTTAAAAAATAAAAAAAAGGAGTTATTCCCTTTTCAGAAGCAAAAAGGGAAAAAAAGAGGGTTAGAGATCGGGTTTTTTTAAATAGTGTGTATAGAGGAAGGTTAGATAAAATAAAGTTATTTTTTTAGTTTTTAAACGATAGAGAACTGATAGATTTTAAGTTTGCCTATGGAAAAAATAGTAAATATAACTTGGAGAGAGCACAATGAGACAGCTCTGAAAATCATCTTTACATGATGTGCAGAAGGGAAAACAGAGGAAAAGGACTTACCGCAGCTTCCTGCACAATAGGAGATGGATAAAGGACCTGACCCAAAAAACTGCGGGCCTAAAAACTATACCCCTGTGTGGGTCTACCTGATAAGGGAGAAGGAGCAGGAAAGACTTAGGCTATAAGTGCTATTTCTATGTATGTCAGTATTCTATGAAATATGTCAGTGTGTGAATGAAATTGTGTATGTATTATTGTTACTAAATTTATTTTTTTATTTTTTCATTCCACAGTATGGTTTTTTTGCATGATGGGGAAAAAGGGAAAGGGCTGATTTGGGGGAGCTTTAAAAAAGCCTCGGGATTTGATGATGGGGTCCCGCTTGAAATGTGTCGGAGGGGGACCACATAAGTGATGGAAAAAACCGAGGGGAAAAGGAAAAAATTTTTGATTCAAAAGTGGAATTGATGGGGGAAAACCCCCGACAACTAGTCAGATAAAAAGAATTCCTTTTTAAAAAAAAAAAAAAAAAGAGGGTTATTTTGGAAACCCTTTGCACCCTTTTGTCAGGCGGGTTGAAAGTCTTTTTTCAAATGTCAAAAAAAAGATGCTCCAGCCCTAAAAGGTTTTGCTTATCAAGAATTGTTTGCTTTCATCGCTTTAAAAAAATTTTTCCCAAAAAACAAGCCATACAAAACATCATAATACAAATGACAAACATCGGGGGGGACAAAAATTTTTTATGGGGGGGAAAGGGAAAGGGGAATTTAGTTTTGACAGCTCAAAATTTCTTTCTTAGGTTTACTTTTTTTAGCAGGATTTGTAAAAATTCGTATGGTGAATCAACCAAAATTTTAGGGTTTTTTTCCCAAATAACTGGTCGCACATTTTTAGGGGCATAATGTCTTTTGGGAAAGTTTTTCATGAGTTTTTAAAGAGCCCCTTCAGTTTGATAACAAAAAAAAAGAATTAAAAGAAAAAAGCCACAGCAAATTCCCCCCTTATAAGGATTTGGGGAAAAAAATGGGGGGACATTCTCCCAAACTTTATAAAAATGTGGTGAAAATGTGACTGTAGATGAAAAAACGGGGTGTAAATTCAGAGGTAGGTGCCCATTCAGACAGTATTTTCCAAGGGAACCCTGCAAAGAAAGCCCCAAAAATTTGGACTCTGTGCGAAAGCAAAAGTTCATGCGTGTAAACGTTCGGGTTTAAACATGGGAAAAAAACCCTGGAAAAGAGCTGAAAAAATAAAGGTAGGGGATTTATTTTTGGATTTGACACATGGATTTAAAAGGGAAACAAAATGTGACATGGGGACAATTTTTCCCCATACCCCAAAACTGGGGCGGATGTTGCTGAAAAGAAAAAATGACCCTGTGGGTACTGTTAGATAATATGAGCCCGAAAATGCCGAAGGTTTTCCCCGTAAGAGAGACGTTTTTTTTTTGTTCATGTTTTATTTTATGAGGATACAAAAAGTAGTTTCTTAAAATTCCCAAAAAAAAAACAAAAGGTTATTCTGATGAGACAATGCACCCTGATAATTTCAATCCGTAACCGAAAACGGAAAGAAAGCCCAAAATGATTTTAATTACAATGCCACAAAAGGGGATTGATAATTAAAATTAAATAAAAGGCTCTTTCACTTTAAACACAAAAAAATAATCGGGGGGCCAAAGGGTTGTTTTTTTTCAACATTTTTGATGTGTCGGCATTTGAATGCAAATTTTTTGTTTTGGGGGTTTTTGTTAAAAGACCCCAAAATTTGGGAAAAAAAATAAAAAAAAAATAAAAGAAAAATTTTTTTTTGAGGGGAAATTGAGAAAAAACACGGTTTGCCCCATCATTGAAAAAGAGAAAAGTAAGACCCGGATGAGGGGGCTGTAGACTTGACCCCCAGAAACCAAAAAGGAAAGCGAAGAAAATGAAAACCCAAAGGGGTTCCGTAGACTGTGACGATACCCCCAGGCCCCCACCCAAAAGTGCCCCAAACCCGCCTAAAACGCAAAAAAATGCACCCTTTGTCCAACATCAAAATAATCAAAAAATCAAATTGATAGGGTTTCAAATGGGGCAAAATAATTATGCAAAAGACGTAAAATTTTTACCCTTTTGACGAATGCAAAAAAGTAAAAAAAAGGACTTGAACCTTTTTTCCCAAATTTTTTTTAGAAAAAAACTAGGGCCCTTTTTTTTTTTTTGTTTGTTTTTTTTTAAATATATTTTTCTAAAAGTTTTATGTTATTAGTTATAGTTTACAGTTTTATAAAGATTTTTTTTTTTTTGTGCAAATAATGCAATAAGGCCATGTACCATTGTGATTTTACTTTCTGATTGGTTTGTTATTTGCTTTTAAATGGCATGTTTGCAACATATCAAGTAGCAGTGACCAAGGGTGCTCTAGCCCGAAACGCGTCTGCTTCACATCATGATTTTTCTATACGTGCTGCTGTTTTTACATGGGATATAATAAAGCTACATTTTTTACCTTCCGTTTTCATCAGGCTGAGGTGATTTCTGATTCCAGCATACCTTTGCTGGTCAGCTGTTTCAGAGACACCCTTTGTTGCTGTTTGTATTTGCCACCAGGCCTGTGGAGTGCTCGAGTGTGAGGAGGAACATAGCATACAGAAGTTCCCGTTCATCATGAGAATTTACGTCTGTAGGTGAGCTCACAGTTCTTTATCTCTGCTGTTCATGTATTAATAAATTTATATTAGATCTGTCACGATTGCGCCAGGCAGACCCTCTGCATCTGACTCTGGTCGCTGGCCACGGCTGCTGCGACCAAAACTGCGGCTTCGGCCATGATATTTTCCCCAAGTGTGAACTCCGTCTGCTAAGCTTTGCATGCTTAATTGATTCCTGGCCAACACCCATGGCCAGGAATCTTCCAGCACTATTTGGGTTAACTTATTCTTTTGGTAATTGACATTTCCATTCTCCTATAACTTCTGTGCTACTTCCTCCTCTTCCCTATGTATAGTCTCAGCTTCCTGTCTTCTTTGCCTGCTTTATGGTTTCCTCTACCTGTAGTTTGCCTGTGTTCTTATTTGCTTATTTCCGTGTTCTTTGACTCTTGCTTGGACCCTGGTTACTCTCTTGTCAATCGTTTCTGTACTGTGCTGCCCGCTCATTGCTGACTCGGTTTGTCTGACCTCTCCTGTTTCTTCTGTGTTTGTTCGGCTATGTCTGGTGTCTCACTTGGCTCAGATTAGATCTCAGTCTTCTGGTTGGGGCCGACCTTTTCAAGGAGTCAGGTACCCCAAAAAACAGGGACACAGGTTGGGACCAGCATCAGGGCCTCACTGCGTCCGTGTCTCTGTGTGTGTCCCTGACAGTCCCTAACAAGATCACTTCTGAAATTAAAAACTTGGGGAAACCTGCTATTCAATTATAAGATCCAATATGCCTCCTGTAACCTGACTCGCTGTTGCCAATACCTTCCTCTCAGAGGTTTTTCTACCTGTTGAATACCATAAAACTGGAAAGCTTCTAGCGAGCCCTCATGTTTTCTAAGAAATGCTTAGTGATTCTAGACATTTGGGCATAGCGATATTTAATACCTGCTATATGTTCTGATACAGGGACTTTAATTTTGGGTATCGTGCTGCCTACACATTTTATTGCAAATTTGACAGTGTATGACATAAACCACATGATGAGTTTTACAGTTTAAAAAGATATTTATTTTATATTGTCTCCATAATATATCACTGCTATATGTGGTGGTTTTAATAGTATATTGACATAACCTATATCGGCCTGTAACACAGGGAAAAAATCCTGTGTGATGGAGTCATGTTTTGTACATAGGCTGGCTACTAAAATAGCTAGGTCACTAAATAGCTTGGCCACTATTCTGCCCCATCTAGGAACACATTTAACTCCTTTTTCTATAATCTCCGCTAGTATAGGTTCTTGTCTCAGTAATGGTAGGTTTTTCTAAAATACTTTTTATCACTAACTAAATGCCATGAAGAAACCAACTTGTTAGCATCATTCATAAATGTTGAACCTTCTTGACGAAGAAGCGAGCTCTGAGTATGCTGATTTTGCTATATTTTTAATCAGGCAAACTCCAATATTAGGCGCATCACAGAGCAACCGCAGCACTTTGTAATGCGCCTGAGACCGGGGGCGTGCTGGTGGCGTGTCGCACTACAACTGTACGAAGCTACACATTTATTTCTTTAGTACGGCAAATCCAGGTACAATCCTGCTGTACCCACCATGTATGGAGCTGGCTAAGCTCCTGGCCCGTTCTGTCCTCTCTCATCAACATTATGATCTAAATGTATATATAATTTCCTTATGTTCATATAATTTGCATCCTAAAGAGTGATTTTTAAAAAAAAAATTGCAAACTGAAGATCTTTATGTTAAAACAGTATTCCAAATTGATAGTAGATAGACAGTTGCTAGTTGGAAACTTCAGCCAAGAGGTAGCCCTGGATAGTGTGAGCATAGCAAAAGTGTCCTACTGATCAGCATAAGTATGCTGGTCATAATGCAGCTACTGGCTGCTGCTCATGACAAACATACATAGAAAGTTACTATGTGCAGAAAAGAGCTATATAGAAGTGTCTCTTTCTCTAGAAGACATAGCATAGCCAGCCACACTTTACTCAAACAGTCCTTTTCTATGAGAACTGTAATACTTCATTTCCCCTGTGGTGATTGCTAGGGGATAGTCAGTAGTATGATGTTGTACCGTGTTAGCCATAGAAAGTAGTAGAAGAGTGAAGAAATCAGGCGATACCTTTTAGAGGCTAACTGAGTATATTTGATGGTGAGCTTTCGAGAGAACTAGCTCCCTTCTTCAGACATGATGTTATACAAGAAATTGGAAATTCACAAAAATTGAAAAATTGAAAAATACACAAAAGACCTGGACCTTCAAAGAATCTTAGAATTCTTAACAATAACAAAATGCAATATAAGCAGACAAGTCATTTACAGCAGGTCAAGCAGTCAACTATCTGGAAACTTGTGAGGCGTGACAGAGGGGGTCAGTATTCCTGCGTCTTATCTCGCAGCCATCAGGCCGTGATTTGTGACCATCACTGTTCACACATAGTTCGACATAAAGCTGGCATGAATATTTAGCCCATTTTGCAGAGTCTGAAATTTTTGCATTAATTTAAATTCCCACTCCTTTCTGTTACGGATGCAGGTAGTGGATCCACTGGACCACCGCAAGCGGTGGTGTAAGCCGTACCAGGGAGCGGAATCTAAGTAGAGCCCGGTTTTCACCAGAGCCCGCCGCAAAGCGGGATGGACTTGCTGCGGCGGAGAACTACCAGGTCACCCCACTGGCTGTGACTTGCTTGCGGCGGCAGCCAAGGCAGTGCGTGGTACCAAATCGTGTGACGTAGGCGTAGTCGGGGACAGGCAGGAGGTCAGGACAGGCGGCGAAGGTTCGTGGTCAAGAAACGGGTGCGTAAAGGTTAGGTACACGGTAGACAGGAAACGATACAGGAAACGCACCCGCAGCCGACCCCTGGCTGCGGGACCACACGTGACAGTCCCCCCCCCCCCCCTTTGGCCTCCCCCTCTTTCTGGAAAGAAGAAACTTCTTTAGCAAGTCACGATCCAGGATGTTGTCCTCCGGCTCCCACGATCTCTCCTCCGGTCCAAATCCATCCCAATCGATGAGAAAGTGTCGTTTCCCTCTGATAGACTTCATAGCCAGAATTTCTCTTACTGTGAACACATTGGAGGCCTCCGCTTCAGGGGGAGAGGGGACAACTTTCTTCGAGAAACGATTGAGCACGACAGGCTTCAGCAGCGATACATGAAACGCATTTGGAATACGCATGGTGGGAGGGAGCCGGAGCTTATAGGCCACAGGATTGATCCGCTTCAACACCTCAAATGGCCCCAGGAACCATGGACCCAGCTTATAACTAGGGATTTTGAGCCGGACGTATTTGGCAGACAGCCACACCTTCTCACCCGGAGCGAAAATCGGGGATGGTTTCCTCTTCTTGTCCGCCTGCGACTTCATGCGGGCAGCAGCTTGTTGCAGGGATTGGCGCGTCTGCTCCCAGATGGTAGTCATGTCCCGGACCAGGGTGTCTATGGCGGGAACCTCGGAGGCTGAAGGCAGAGGGAGGGGAGGGCGTGGATGCAGCCCATAGACGATATAGAAGGGAGTAGACCCCGTGGATTCAGAGTCCAGAGAGTTATACGAGAATTCGGCCCAGGGCAGTAGACCGGACCAATCGTCTTGACGGGCCGAGACGAAGTGGCGAAGGTATGTGCCAAGGATTTGGTTGATCCTCTCCACCTGACCATTGGACTGCGGGTGGTAAGCCGAAGAAAAGTCCAACTTTACTTGCAACCTGGAGCAGAGGGCACGCCAGAACTTGGAGACAAATTGGACCCCACGGTCCGAGACGATGTGACGTGGGAGGCGTGTAGACGGAATATGTGTTCAAAGTATATAGTAGCGAGCCGAGTAGCGGATCGCAGACCGCGTAACTGGAAGAACATCGCCATCATTGAAAAACCGTCTGCGACCACCCAAATGACAGTATTGCCAGAAGACGGGGGAAGGTCGGTGATAAAGTCCAGAGACACTTGGGACCATGGGAACTCCGGCGTGGGCAAGGGGTGCAGAAGACCAGACGGGCCATGACGGGGGGTCTTATCCCGGGCACAGATAATACAGGCTTTCACAAATTCTCTTGTGTCCTTAGCCAGAGTCGGCCACCAATAGAAGCGAGAGATTAGCTGAAGTTTCTTTTGAGCGCCAGGATGCCCGGCCACCAAGGAGCAATGTCCCCACTTTAGAATCCTCCTCCGGAGAGCCGGACGCACGTAAGTCTTCCCCGAGCAGTCTGCTGGAGGTCACCGGAGCAAACATGAACCAGACGTTCGGGGGGAATAATATGCAGAGGACCGGGGTCTTCCCCGATGGTATCAGAGGCGCGGGAGAGAGCATCAGCCTTGACGTTTTTTTCTGCCGGGCGGAAGTGGATCCGGAAGTCAAAGCGCCAGAAGAACAGCGACCACCTGGCTTGGCGTGGATTCAGGCGCTGAGCTGACTGAAGATACAGAAGATTCTTGTGATCTGTATAAATGTCAATGGGGTGGCAAGCCCCTTCCAGGAGGTGGCGCCATTCCTCCAGGGCCAGTTTTATGGCTAGCAATTCCCGATCCCCTATGGCATAATTCTTTTCCGCTGGGGAAAAGGTCTTGGAAAAAAAAAACCGCAAGTGTGAGTTCTGCCCTTGGTCCCTTTCTGCATGAGAACCACCCCTGCTCCCACAGATGAGGCATCCACCTCCAGGGTGAAAGATTTTTCTGGGTCCGGGCGAGACAGGATGGGTGCAGAGGCAAAGGCCGCTTTAAGCTCCGAAAATGCCTTCTCGGCCTCCTGTGGCCAGAGACTCGGATTGGCGTTCTTTTTGGTAAGGGCCACAATTGGTGCCACCAGTGTGGAAAAGTGGGGAATGAACTGGCCGGTAGTAATTTGCGAACCCTAAGAAACGCTGTGTATGGCCGAAGTCCGACAGGTCGAGGCCACTGCAGAACGGCCGCTAACTTCTCTGGGTCTATCTGTAGGCCTTTATCCGAGATGATGTATCCTAAGAACGGAAGGCTAGTCCGATGAAAAAGGCATTTTTCCAACTTGGCGTACAACTGGTTACTGCGGAGGCGACTCAGTACCTGGCGCACATGCACCCGATGGGTCTGGGGATCAGGAGAAAAGATCAGAATGTCGTCTAGGTAGACGATGACGCAGGAATAGAGGAGGTCTCTGAAAATATCGTTAACAAATTCCTGGAAGACAGCTGGCGCGTTGCACAATCCGAAAGGGCATCACCAGGTATTCGAAGTGTCCGTCACGCGTATTAAAGGCCGTCTTCCATTCATCGCCTTCACGGATTCTAACGAGGTTGTAAGCTCCCCGCAGGTCTAATTTGGAAAAAATCTTGGCCCCCCCGGAGCCGGTCGAAGAGTTCAGAGATTAGAGGTAATGGATATCGGTTCTTCACGGTGACCTTGTTAATACCTCGGTAGTCGATGCATGGACGTAGAGAACCATCCTTTTTCTCAACGAAGAAGAAACCGGCTCCCGCTGGGGAAGAGGACTTGCGGATAAAGCCCTTCTCCAAATTCTCCTTGATGTAGGCCGACATGGCCCGGGTTTCAGGTACGGATAGCGGGTAGACCCTGCCACGAGGAGGACTGGTCCCAGGAAGAAGGTCAATTGGACAGTCATAGGGCCGATGGGGCGGCAGCGTCTCTGCCTCTTTTTCAGAAAAGACATCCGCAAATCCCTGGTATTCTGCTGGCAGGCCTGGCAGAGGTCTGGGAGATGGCTGCGGAGAGATGGCACGCACCGGGCGAGGTGCGACCAGACATTGACTCCGGCAATTCGGTCCCCAACGCAAGACCTCGCCGGTCTTCCAGTCGAGCGTAGGGGCATGGTGTTGCAGCCAGGGGAGCCCCAAGAGGATCGCCGACGAAGACCTTGGTAGCACGTGGAAGGCAATCTTCTCCTTGTGCAGAGCCCCCACCTGGAGGGAGACCGGCCTGGTGATGTACTGGACGGAGTCGCTCAGGAGTTCCCCACTGACGGAAGAGATCACCAGAGGTCTTTCCAGCCGGACCAGCGGCAGGCGATAACGGGCTACCAGGGAGGCGTGGATAAAGTTCCCGGCAGACCCAGAATCCAGGAAGGCAGGAGCCTGAAACGAGAGGCCAGCGTCCGTCGTGACTAGTACCGGCATCGTCAGACGTGGAGAGGAAGAATTGGCACCTAGGGACGCCTCTCCTACGGGCCCTAGGTGCGAGCGTTTCCCGGCCGCTGGGGACGCAGCGGGCAACCTCGGAGGAGATGATCAGGACTGGCACAATACAAACAAAGATTCTCCGAACGGCGACGGGATCGCTCTTGGTCCGATAGGTGAGCCCGGTCCACCTGCATGGGTTCCTCACTGTGAGACTGCGATATTGGCAGCGGGAGCTTTTGGAATACAGGGGCTAGCCGAGGCAGTCGGCGAGGGCAGACAGTGTCACGTTCCTGGCGAAGCTCTTCCTGTCTCTCGGTGAAACGCACATCAATGCGGGTGGCCAAGTGGATGAGTTCGCTCAGAGAGGACGGAATGTCTCTAGCGGCTAGTGCGTCCTTCACCCTGCTGGACAGGCCCTTCTTAAAAGTGGCGCAGAGGGCTGCGTCATTCCAGGATAACTCCGAGGCCAATGTACGAAATTGTATAGCATAGTCTCCTACGGAGGAGTCTCCCTGGCGAAGGCTCAGGAGTGCTGTCTCAGCTGACGATGCACGTGCAGGTTCCTCGAAGACGCTACGGAATTCTTGGAGGAAGGCCTGTAGGTCTGCGGTCACGGGGTCGTTCCTGTCCCAGAGGGGAGTTGCCCAAGCCAGAGCCTTCCCAGAGAGTAGGCTGACCACGAATGCCACCTTTGCCCTCTTCGGCCATCAACTCGACGTGCATGGAGCACTGGGTGATGAACCCCCTGCAAAGCTTGGGGTCCCCGTCGAACTTAGATGGTAGAGAGAGTCGCAGCTTGGGACCCACCGAAGCCAGCGGAACAGGAGGCGTGGGAGGAACCACCGGCGGAGAAGGCGGCTGCTGCGACGTGAGGAGCTGTCGCACCATGTCGGACAGCTGATCCAACTGCTGGGCTTGTTGGGCAATCTGCTGCGACTGCTGAGCGACAATGGATGTGAGATCCGCAATACTGGGTAGAGGCACCTTGGCGGGATCCATGGCCGGATCTAACTGTTACGGATGCAGGTAGTGGATCCGCTGGACCACCGCAAGCGGTGGTGTAAGCCGTACCAGGGAGCGGAATCTAAGTAGAGCCCGGTTTTCACCAGAGCCCGCCGCAAAGCGGGATGGACTTGCTGCGGCGGAGAACTACCAGGTCGCCCCACTGGCGTGACTTGCTTGCGGCGGCAGCCAAGGCAGTGCGTGTTACCAATCGTGTGACGTAGGCGTAGTCGGGGACAGGCAGGAGGTCAGGACAGGTGGCGAAGGTTCGTGGTCAAGAAACGGGTGCGTAAAGGTTAGGTACACAGTAGACAGGAAACGATACAGGAAACACTTTTTCTAGAGGCTGTAAGGCACTATAGATCCGGCAAGGAAGTGCTGGGGGCGGAACCCTTATATAGGGTCAGCGGTCAGCAACAACCAATTACTGACGCGCTGGCCCTTTAAATTTCAGAGAAGTACCGCGCGCGCGCTAGGGGGCGCGGCCACGCACGGCAGCCGGCAGAGAGCCGTGAAGACACAGGAGCGCGGCAGGGTAAGTGGTCGCACTCGGGGGGGCGAGCACGCCCACGGCCCGACCTGCGGACCGCGGCGCTACTCGTCCCCGGGGCCGGGGAGCACGGGGCAGACACGGGTGGTCCCGCAGCCCGACCCCTGGCTGCGGGACCACCCGTGACACTTTCTCTCCCTCTGTGTCTTAAAGTGTCCCATTAAAACCATAATTTTCAGATCTTCAATACAGTGGTCCTCTCTAGAGAAGTGTTGTGCCACTGGAAGATCAGTTCTGCTGTTGTTACTGGTGAATCTGTGTGAGTTCATGCACTGGCTGAGTCTCTGCCCTGTTTCCCCCACATAAAGGCCTGTGATGGGACATTGCGCACACATAATCAGATATACCACATTGCTAGACCTGCAGGAAAATGTCCCCCTAGTTCTGTGTACCTGCTGGGACTGTGGGACAGGTACACTGTCAGCAGTGTGGATGTGTCTGCAGGTCTTGCACCTGTTCTGCAGGCAGGGTGAGGTGCCATTTTCAGTTGGGGCCTTCAGGGCGCTCCGGACAATAATACGCCGCAGGTTTGGTGGTTGCCGAAAGGAAAGGAGAGGGGGGACTGGGAATATGTCTTTGAGTGTGTTGTCCTTATGTAGTACAGGTTGAAGTTCCCTGGCAAACTTTCGTAGGATCTCCAGCTGTGGGTTGTAGGTTACAACTAGGGGCACTCGTTCTTCCTTCTGGGTCTCTTTGTATGTGAGCAGACTGTCTCTGTTGATGGCGGCCGCTTTGCTGATTTGATTGTCCGTCACTTTTGGCCTGTATCCCAATTGGAGAAATTTTGTCCTCAGATCCAGGAGGTGTTTGTCCAGGTCTGTCTTGTTGGAGCAAATACGATTGTACCGTATAGCCTGGCTGTATATAATGGATTGCTTTGTGTGTTTGGGGTGGAAGCTGTCATTCCTGAGGTAGGCCGTTCTGTCTGTGGGTTTGTGGTACACTGATGTGAGTAGCCGGTGGTCTTTGATGTGTATTGTAGTATCCAGAAAGTGGATTTTGCTCTCTGAATAGGTAAGCTTGAGGTTGATGGTGGGGTGGAAGTTATTGAAGTCATTATGGAATTGAATTAGGGCCTCCTCGCCCGCAGTCCAGATGACAATGATATCATCGATGTAACGGAGGTACATCATGGGTTTGGTGGTGCATGTGGATAGATACGCTCCTTCCAGTGCCGCCATAAAGAGATTTGCATATTGGGGCGCACATCTGGACCCCATGGAAGTTCCATTCGCTGTAGATATAGGTCCTCCCCAAATTTAAAATAGTTGTGGCTAATGTATGAACTGTATGAGCTGTGTTATTGGTTTTGTTGGGAGGTTTAGTTTCTCCAGGTGTGTCCGACATGCTGCAACTCCATCCTTGTGGGGTATGTTTGTATACAAGGATTCTACATCCATGGTTGCCAAAATGGTGCCCTCAGGAAGTGGACCGAGGGCATTGAGTTTGTTAAGAAGATCCGGGGTTTGTCCTGGATGTAACTAGGAGTATCTCTGACCAGGGGTTTTTAGGAGATTTTCCACCCATCCTGAGATATTTTCTGTCAGAGTCCCAATACCAGAAATGATAGGCCTCCCAGGGTTGCCTTCTTTGTGGATCTTGGGGAGCATGTAGAAGCAGCCCGGCCTGGGATCTGCTGGGATGAGCCCCTCTACCTGCCTCTGGACCTGAGTTGGAAACTTCTTGATCATATTCTTTAGCTGTTTTATAAAGTCCTCTGTGGGATCACTGTTAAGTTTGGAGTAATGGGCTGGGTTGGACAGCTGCCTGTTTGCTTCCTGGATGTAGTCAGAGGTGTTCATCATGACTATTGCGCCCCCTTTGTCAGCTGGTTTTATTATTATGTCCTGATTTTCTTTCAGTGAGGTGATAGCCTTCTGTTCCTGCAGGGTTAGGTTGTGGACCTGTTTCTTTACTTTCCCCAAGATCTCAGATTTTACCTTGCTTCTGAAACAGTCAATGTATTTGTCTAGTGCTGCATTAGTTCCAGGCCGTGGGGTCCAGGTTGATTTTTTTGGTGGGTTCCTTATGGGCTGTTCTCTCAGAGTCGCTGCTGTATGGAAGGTCTTTGTCATAGAAGTATTCCCTCAGTCTCATTTTTCTGAAGAACTCCTCCATGTCGTTGCAGAGTTTGACATGGTCAGTGAGTGCTGAGGGGCAGAAGGAGAGACCTTTGGAGAGAGCTGACATTTCGTGTTTGTTTGGCTCATAGGAGGAAAGGTTCACCACACAGGTCTGCTGAGCTGGACTGGTGCTTGTGGTTGTAGTAGTAGGGCTTTTTTGTCTCAGTCTCTGGAGCTTTTTCTTCTTGTTGTTGATAAGCATGTCCTGCAGTTTCCGGTAGTATGTGTGGAGTTTGGCCTTCATCTCCTCTGTGTCATTCTCCAGTGATGTCTTTAGGGCCTGTATCTCCTCCTGTGTTTTTCTCCTGTTGTTATAGGAAATTTTTAGCATGTAGTTGCGCAGCTTTTCAGATGTTCGAATACATAGTTGTTCTGCATATCGGCTGTTGTAGGTGTGCCGGGTTGGGTTATGCAGAGTGAAGCCTTTTGGGATGAGTCTTTCCTTTTTGCATTTTGTTAAGAAGAAGATGTCGCTGTTGAGTTGTGCAAGTTTCTTAAGCCGGTTTTTCAATTCCATTCTTGAGCGGTACATTGTAGGGGATAGTCAGTAATCAGATTTTCATCACGTAATTACTAAAAAAAAAAAATCATTGTGCAGGAGTTCATGACCTATCAGCAGTGAGGAAAGGACTTGTTTAGTGAAAGCTCCCGCATTACCCTTGAAATCTATGCTCATCCTGAGCCTAAATTGTTTAATATTTGGTATCTTTTAATCCTTGGGACCTTTACACACCAGTTCCAAAGTTTTACAGGAGGTTTTTGCCGGATTCAGCATTATAGCAAAGTCACGAATGAGTAGGCTGCAAGAGCTTGAGTACACCATCACGGTAGACTTTGCAATCCCATCTCATCCTCTGCCCATACCACCTAACACTGCCCCTCACTGCCACATATGCGCACTAGTGATCATCTCCACTTGTGTGAACCTCAGGGGAGAGGTTGCATAGCACCCCCTCTGTGGTCCTCTTCACTGGCCCACCACCAACTGTTAACTCTCCCTTCTCACAAGCGATTCACAGCTGAAGTTACAGCTTCTAGCAGGAGGACAACAGTTTGACTGCAGGGTTACTGAATACTGGAGACAGACAGACATCATTACCCACAATCCCCCTCCCTTTCTTAAAACCATGGAGGAAGTTTTAAGCTTGACTCCCCTGCAAAGGTGTTATTTTTCCCTTCATCACAGAACAAGCTCCAATTAAGGGAATGCACAAAGGTGGATTTCTGAGAAAATTTGCAGCCCTCTGATTCACTAACATCAAAGGTCCGAGCAATTGTGAGGTTAAAAAAATAACCTATATCCCCACCCTTTGCCTGGCTGTAGAATAGACTAAGAAGTGCATTAGCTACAACATCCTAAGGGAGAACAATAGGGGAGAATTAAGACTGTATATAATAGCACATAAGGAAAATAATTACTGGCCCTGCTCCATATTAGGCGGTACTAAAAACAGTCACGAGACCAACATGTAAATAATTCCACTTCCCACTGCTGTTGTCCAGCAAGATAGATGCATCTTACAATTGTGAATTATCATGAGACAAAACAAACTTTGTGGCTCTCAAAAAAATGTCATCTTTATTTTTATTTTAGATGTGAGTACAAACGGGAACAAACACATACAGTGGGTTACAGAAATAATCATACCCCTTGAACTATTTCTCATTTTTAGGCTTAAAAGCGAAAAATACAGTTTCATAGCCACAGCCAGGTACAACTGATAACTTACCAAGACATGGCCGTCCAACTAAGCTGACAGCCCAGACAAAGGCATCACTTATTAAAGAAGCAGCTAAGAGGCCCAGAGTCACTCTAAAGGAGCTACAGAACTCCACAGCTCAGGTGGGAGAATCTGTCTACAGCAGAACCATTAGTCGTGTACGCCACAAATCTGGGACGACGTGTCAGAATTGGACTTTGCTATTTTTTTTGTGTATTTTAAGCCCAAAAACTGTCATAGCCCTATTCTATATATGTGTGAACAGTCATACACCAAAACCTGGCACAGTTTAGGCCAGGCACAACACAATTGAATGCACCTAAATTTTGCGCCTAAGATGCTAGCTGTGCGCCTAGAATAAGTTATGCATCTAAGATATGAAATGCTCTGCTATGCAAGGCATACCGCACGCCAGATATATTACACGTTCATACATTCAGGCACACTATACACTAATTTATTGTGCCTTAAAACTGGCGTGGAGGCACCTCCTTTCTGACATGTCGGCCCTGGTCTTTATACAAGAGTGGCAAGAAGAAGCTCCTTTTTGAAAGTAAGCCATAAAAATTCCCATTTGCAGTATGCAAAAAAACTATGTAAGGGCCACAGCAAGAATGTGAAAGAAGGTGCTCTGGTCATATGAGACCAAAACTGAACTTTTTGGCCTAAATGCCAAATGCTATGTGTGGAGGAAAGTTATTAATGCACATCACCCTGAACACATCATGCCCACTGAGAAGCATGGTGGTGGCAGCTTCATGCTGTGGAAATGATTTCCTTTAGCAGAGACTGAGAAGCTGCTCAGAGTTGATAAGAAGATGGATAGAGCTAAATACGGGGCAATCCTGGAGGAAAACTTGATAGGCTATGTCTACACAGCAATATTAAAATGCCAAATCCGACAGTATTTTAACATCGCCATATTGTGGTCTTTGGTGCAGGTTTGCATCAAAGAACACAGTTGGTTTTTAGATTTCCGTCTGCCCAGAATCTGCCGGAAGATAGAACATGTTTTATATTCCGGTGGAATCCATCAGTTTAGAAATCTGACAATAGAAAATCTATGCTGTAAGACTACAGTTCGGATTTTCTATTGCCATCTATGGACACTGGCTTCAGTCAGAGTTTTGCAGAATCGAAATACTGAATCCCCTTAAAAATCCAGTCAAAAACCAGTGTCATGTAGACATGGCTTTAGAGGCTGCAAAAGACTTGAGACCGAAGCGTAGGTTCCCCTTCCAGCAGGACAACAACCCTAAACATACAGCCAGAGCTTCAATAGAATGGTTTAAATCAAAGTATATTCATGTGTTATAATGGCCCAGTTAAATTTTAGAACTAAATTCCATTGAGAATCAGTGGCATGGACTTGAAAATTGCTACTCAAAAATATTTGTCAACCAATCTGACTGAACTAGAGCTATTTTTCTAAAAAGATTGGTCAAAAATTACAGCCTCTAAATGTGCAAAGTTGGTACAGACATAACCCATCAGACTGCAGTTGTCATTACAGCTAAGGTTGTCTTACAAAAGTACTGACTCAGGGGGGCTAAATACATATGCACGCCACTCTCTTCAGTTTTTTAATTATTAAAAACATGGAAAGCACATTTTTTTTTATACTGCACAAATACTTGCTACTTTGTGTTGCTCTATCATAGAAAATATTAATAAAGTACATTAAAGTTTGTGGCTGCAACATTTAAAAAGGAAGAACAGTTCAGGGTATATGAATTCTTTTGCAACCTATTGTAACCAAGTTGGGTGCATTGGCGATTGCACTGATCAGTGCACCAAATCTAGTGATGTGTTTTTTCTACTGTGCCACAAAGATTTTTTTTGTCTCTTGAAAGAAAAGACTTCAGACTGTACCTGCTCTAACCTTTGGAAGGCCCACTGTTCCGGCACTTGTGGAGTTCAAATAACCATTAGCTCACTCTGCTCCTGCTACACATTAAAGACACATTCAAAACTACAAGTCCACTGCTTCTCAAGGTCCAGCATAGGCCACTAAATTATAGCATTCTATGGTAATATGTGCCCTTCCTTATTATAGTAATCCATTGATTTTTTTACACAATTAACACCTGATAATACCCTTAAAGAATGCAAAAATATCATCGTGTTTTTATCTGCTTATGTGACCGAATACATACTAGTACTTCTGTATAAATCTCTCTGTTTGGTTACTATACTATACTACTATACTACTATAGTACTTTACACAAGTGACAAAAGCATTAACAGGAGATGTGATCTTCGTTAGCAGTTGAAAATCATGACAACTTTTGACTATGCTCAAAGTGACTTACATGTGTATTAAAGTGGTTGTATACCTTTTTTTTGTTATTTAATTAGCATAGTTTGGCCCTTTGAAAATTAAAAGTTATATTCACCTCTCCCCTCACCTTTGCTCCAGTGCCACACTGTACTCGCTGCTCTTTTGTTTTCTTCTTCGGTATGGGCATGTCACCATTGCCACGGTCACATGCCACTCAGTTACTTCACCGTTCAGAGCTGTTCACTTCTGAATGGTGGTATAATTGAGTGGAACATGACCACTGCAACCAATCTGCAGTTGCAGCTTCTTCCAAAGCCCATCTGGAAGAAGAAAACAGACGAATGGTGGAGTTGTGAGTACAAAACTGTGTTCACACAGCATCTTTTAGGACATATTTCTGGGCATAATTGTGCTGCCATGTGCCCCAAAATATGCCCTGTAATTACGGTAATCATAGCTCTCATTGAGAGCTTTGATTACCAGCTGTCTTTCCCGACACGTATTGAACGCCGGCAGACATGTCACTTCTTTCTGTCGTATACGCAGCAGGGTTAATAAAAGTAAATGGGGGCAGCAGTGGGTGCTTTAGAGGAATGCACTGATCAGCACATTCTGCTAAACACATGGCATCTTGCAGCGCACACAGGTAAGCGCCGCAAGACGCCGTGTGAACATAACCTAACGTTTTATTTTTAAAGGGCCCAATTTTGCCAATGAAATAATAAAAAAAGAGGTGGACAACATCTTTAAACATAGTTACCTCAAAGTCTACAACATAGTGACATCCATCCCTACACCTGCTAAGCGCATTTTGTACATTATCATCAAATCTCTTGATGAACAGGCTATGGCAAGTGCCTGGTTACAAACGGAAAATGGAAAATATCTATGTATGACTGACTTTTTTAATAAACTAAAGTTGATGTATGTTGGCTTACTGCCTACTAAAAAACACATATACCTCCTCTCTTATTCAGAGCAACAAGTAGCAACCACCTAACATTGACCTACCTTCTCAGCTTTGCACCTCTACTGTGTTGGATGCTGAGAACTTTAATTCTCCTCAAACCAGCTCCTCAACAAAACATAGTGGTGTGAAAAGGGATAACAATACTTCAAAACTTGCTGCACCATTGGTTGAACCTGAGAGTGGGGGATGGACATTCCAACTCCTGTACCTTGCCTTCTGCTAGATTCCTTGCAAAACCAAAGGTGGGATGTGATGAAAACAGAGCAGATTTGCAAGAACTGCCACCCTGTGCTTAGCACACTCTTGTTGCAATTATTTAGAGTTTTTTTTCAGTGAGTACACAAATGATTTCACAGGCCTTTATGAATAACATGATGTTGACACACTCTTTTTCACTACACCAATACTTGACAACAACCAGAAATGTTCTACCTTCACCGCCTCAATTACAAATCTAGGAGAGAGGGTAACACAAACAGAAACAAACATTGCTAGTTTCTCTGCAGCCAAAGACAATCTAGTAGAAGCTCAAAATGCTCTAGATTGGGAGGTTTAAAAAGTTAAACTTTAGTGCGCTGAGTTGGAAGATAGAAGTAGGAGAAATAATGTTAAATTTTTTGAAGTGCCAGAGTCATTAACAAATGCAGACCCTTACAATTATCTGTAAACTCTCATCAAGACTTGCTAATTGATAGGGCACATACCTTAATCTCTAGTGGATTAAATGGGTTGAGATTTCCTGGTGCAAAAAATTATTTTATATGAATGAGAAGCACCCAAATGTCACGCCAGACCAATCATAACCATTTACATCAGCCTGGTCTGCCTGCTAGACGACCTGACCACACCACCAGGCAAAGGCGTCATCATCTTGCATGGGCCAGTGGTCCTCAGTGCTGTTCAGTGATGAAACACTGAGCAGACATAATGGCCGCAACGATGCTGAAGATGTCAAGAAGAGTGTTATGCATCAGCCAGGTCAGGTACCAGTCAAGTACCTTTGCTGGTCGTCTAGCACACAGACCACTCTGATGTTAACAGTTATGAATGGTCTGATGTGGTTGCCTCTCTTCTTCCTTAAATGTGCCTGCAGTTGTGTGGCATTCATCATATGGTTCCGCAGAGCATTGTTTACAACGAAGCAGTCATCAATGTGCAATGTAGAAAAAGGATGACCACTTATTTGCCTTTCTGTTACTCTTCCATTCTCTCTGTATCTCTGTTGATACCTACTGATGACACTCTGTGACACTGTAAGCTCGGTGGTCACTTTCATTTGAGAGCATCCTGCTTAAAATCTTGAAATGCCGAGGTACTGTTGATGAATTGTACAGTATTGTTTAAGTCTCATGATTTTAAAATGTGAATAGAATGACGAGGAAGACTGTTTAAATCCCAGTTCAAATTGATCTTCTACATTTATTTGGCGTTTCAGGGATCAAACAGCTTTTAGGAATTTTGTCACTCAGCTCCTTGTTAGAGATCAGCAAGAAGTGCAAAAAGTACTGAAACATTGAACGGTTGGACATGAAAATTCTATAGTTAAGAGGTGGTCTCATTTAGTGCGGTGAAAAAAAATTCAAGAAATGTTATGTTCATTCTGAAATTTCAACTAAAAGTCAAATATCCCTAACTTTATGTGAAGGGAGTACTAAAATTCCACAGCCTATAACTCAATGAATGAATATTCCAGTTGCAATTTTTGTTTTAAATTATTTTTATTTGAAAACATTTTTTAATATACAAATATAGAAAACTGATGCAAAAATATACTTATGCAAATTACATACTGTAAGATATGCATAAATGTGAATAATCTGTAAATGTGATATATGAAGAAATGTGTATATTAAACTTATACTGTATATGTTATTGTAAGTGGAAAGTTCTTCAAAATGGCTGCTGGGTTTGAACAAGCTTCAAGCATACACACGAATTGTTATAAACTGAGTATCTGCATTTCTAAATAGGTATTGTCTAGTTAGATTGAGTCTAGCTCAAAGGAAATTGTTTGAACTGAAAATACTGTGTACCTAATTACTATGTATAAAGATAAATGCCTTGTTTCTCTCTACATATCAAAAAGGATCTATTAGAAGCCTACACAGACTTGCAGACTAGGCGGCATTTGAAAGTTGACTTCTTTGTGTGTAGACAGATAGAGATCGGCCTTATCAAATTTAGTTATAGACTGGCAGTTTGTCAAACAAGTTATATTTACAAAATTGTCTACGGATTACAGAAGATCAGTATTTCTGTCTCCGGAGTTTTTTTATTTATACTTTTGGGGGGGGGGACAAACACAGCAGTTTCTCAAGACAGATATTTAGTTTGTGCCATGAAAACCTTTGAGTTCAAAAATGGTATATATAGCCAGACCTGGAAAGAGCTAAGGACAGGGAGGAGGAGCTGCTGAGGTTCTGGGTTGAGGAGCTCCTGGGTTCCAGGAGGAACTTTGTTCAGATTCTGGTAGATATTTTTGCATAATTCTCCATTTTAGGTATTGTTGTTTTTGTTCTGGAGTTATGGTATTGTTTGCTTATTCTCTTTTGTTAGTGTGTTGTTTCACAGGGTGTGATTATATAGGTGTTGATTTGCTATGGTTTTATATTTTTTCCTAGTTACTGATTTTATCCTTGTTGTTTTTGTGACCATTTTGTTGTGTATATATTTAATGTATTTTTAACCTATTGTACCCCATTTCATTCTGGATAAAATATAATATTTTCTTATACATTTGTCGTTGATATCTCTTTCTTTGCTGACCGTCTCCTGAGAATGTAGGTAGGAATATTGTTGTTGTTCAATATTAATATTCTTGGATATTAATTTTGTTAATAATAATTAATATTTCTTACATATTTGGCGAGCCAGGTAGGAGGGGAATAGGTGTGGCTGGTAAATATATCAATAATTGTGTATATTATAAACTTGTTAAGGTTAAGAATACTGATGCAATTATCAAAGTAATGAAAGATTCTCATCATCTGTGGTGTGAGGCCCAGAGTTATGTTAATTTGATGATTAGTGAGAAAAAATTGTCTAAAAGCAAAGCGAAGTCGGCCCTTGTTTTTGCAGCATATTGGATAGCTGAGCAGTCTAAGTTAGTGTTTGTGCAAAAGGAGTCACTAGAGAAGCAGGTAAGAGAATTAAATAGGTGTGTTGATTTGTTGCATATCTCTGCTCAAAATGCTACAGCTTTAGGTCTTGGTCATCAGAAAAGTTTAGTGGAGAACAATGAACTATCATGAAAATGAAGATTAGTTGAAAGATTGGAAGGATGCAGAGGCTGCTAATAGGATGTTGGCTACTTCTAGTTTATGAATCTTTGATCATTATCTTCATGTGTGCTCAGATAGAAATTTGAAGCATCAGTTGCACTAACAGAGTGCTGTTGTTGCTGCATGTAATGTACCTTTGCATAAGAATGTTGGTGGTTGGAATAATGTAGAGGAATAAAAGGGTGATGATTTTTGTGACTATATTAAGTGTTTGACGATTGGCATTGGGCTATCGAGATCGATCGGATAAGTCGATAGTCGGACCGCTATCGATAAGGTTTTTCGATAGTGACATCCGATTAAATGCGCATTTACCATCTAAAGTCTATAGGGAGAGCAACAACACCTTCATTATTACACCCAAAACAAGGCCTGGAGAAGCTGAAATTACATCCACAACAGTCAAATGGATACGTTCCTACATCTTAGGCCAACACACGTTAGGTTTATAACAGTCACAGAAAAAAAGTCACAGAACCATTTTACTATACCCTGTCTTGTCCCACGAGCTGTAAACCCTTAAACCTGCACACCCACAAATTAAAACAGTGCCAGAAGGCATATGATTGAACCATCAGTTACTTGAACAGGACCATTGAATATCCCTGTCCTGGAACGCAGCATGAGCCCCAAACCAGCAAGACCCCCACAAATAAAAAAGTGACGGAAAAAGGAGTCTTTCAACCACCGTTTTAGTTTGTCTGGACGTTGACTATCCCTGTCCTGCCATAGCATGAGCCCCAAACTGCATGACCCCCCTCATTTAAATAAGTGACGGAAAAAGGAGTCTTGCAATCCACCATTTTAGTTTCACTGGACATTGACTATACCCGTCCAGGGCCACAGCATTAGCCCCAAACTTCATGACCCCCACAATTAAAAAAGTGCCGAAAAGGAGTCTTTCAAACCACCATTTTATTTCACTGGACATTACTATACCTGTCCTGGCCACACATGAGCCCCAAACCTGCATGACCCACCACAATTTAAAGTGACGAAAAAAGGAGTCTTTCAACCACCATTTTAGTTTCATCTGGACATTGACTATACCTACCTGGCCACAGCAAGAGCCCCAAACTGCATACCCCCACATTTAAAAAGTGCCCGGAAAAAGAGTCTTTTCACCACCATTTTAGTTTCACTGGACATTGACTATACCTGTCCCCTGGCACAGCATACCCCAGGCCGAGTACATGGTGCGGTGAAAGCCAGGCAGGCGTCCCGTCATCTATTAACACGCAGGTTAAAATTGCCCTGATGAACGCAGCAACTAAAACTGTCGTGCTGAAGCAGATGCGGAAGCGGAAGTGTGAGAACCTCCAGCCTTCCTCCTGTACACAGTAAATACCTGGGTAGCGCTTCCCTACCCGTATGAGTTGTGGACCAATTGAGCTTCACTTGGAAATACAGGTAGGTTAACGCTCCCTGTTACCACCCAGTGCCCTTTATCATGGCATTCTTTTTCTCTTTTAAACTCATCTTGCTGGATGAAATGGTCTCTGATTTGTTCCTGTCTGTCTCCATACTCCCATGTTCTCTAATAACCTACATCGTCAAGTTTTTCCTTACCTCCTTGTAACATATTCAGAGAATTTTTTTTAAACAAGCTATTTTGTACATGCAAGTATTTTAGTACTTTAATCTAGAAAACACATTTTTAAAATAGATGGAATCCACCATGTCTTGTTTTTCTCTTTTTTTCATTGTATCAAATGGGTTTGTCTCAAACAGGATTGATAGCTATGTTAAAGATCTTGCAAAAACAAGTCCCATTTTGCAATATGTGTCCATTAACAAGTGCCCTACCTATTCCTGGTTTCTTCTGACAGCAACCTCCATTTCACCCTTGACCACTCTTGCAATTGTGCAGAACAAATGTCTGTTAGAACACAACATTTTATTAGAATAGGACCTGAAGTATAGCTGCATGTCACAGCAAAATGCCCCCCAAAATGCAAAGGCATGACCCTTGAGCCACTTTGGTCAATTGTGAATAATAACAAATTCTGTTAGAAACAACATTTTTAGATAGGACCTGTAGGATAGCTGCATGTCACAGCAAAATGCCCCCAAAATTCAAAGCATGACCCATTGAAGCCACTTTGGTCATTGTGAAGAACAAATGTCTGTTAGAAACAACATTTTTAGAATAGGACCGTAGTAATAGCTGCATTCCACAGCAAAAAATCCCCCCAAAAATTCAAAGCATGACCCTTGAGCCACTTTGTCAATTGTGAAGAACAAATGTCTGTTAGAAACAACATTTTTAGAATAGGACCTGTAGTTATAGCTCATTCACAGCAAAATGCCCCCAAAAATTCAAACATAACCCTAGAAGCCACTTTGGTCAATTGTGAAAACAAATTCTGTTAGAAACAACATTTTTAGAATAGATACCTGTAGAATAGCTGCAGTCCACAGCAAAAATCCCCCAAAAATTCAAAGCATACTCCTTGAGCCACTTTTGGTCAATTGTGAAGAACAAATGTCTTAGAAAACATCATTTTAGAATAGGACTGTAGTAAAAATAAAGCTGCCATGTCACAGCAAATGCCCCCAAAAATTCAAAGCATGACCCTTACACTGGTCAATTGTGAAAGAACAAATGTCTGTAGAAACAACATTTTTAGATCGACCTGTAGTATAAGCTGCATGTCACTAGCAACAATCCCCCAAAAATATTCAAAGCATGACCCTTGACCCACTTTGGTCAATTGTGAAGAAACAAATGCTGTTAGAAACAACATTATTTTTATAATAGGACTGTAGTATTGCTGCATTTCAAAGCACATGACCCAAAAAAAATTATAAAAATGACTTCTCACCACTTTAAAAATTGTGAGTGAGAAATGCCACTAAGAAGCCACATTACTATTCCAAAGGACTCATAATTATAGCTGTATCTCACAGCAACATGACCCCTAAAAATTAAAAATATGACTCTCAGCCACTATTAAAATTGTGAGGGAGAAAAAATGCCACTTAGAATCCCATTCTGTTCCAACAACAGGACCCATGATTATTGCGTATCTCCACACAACATGACCGTCAAAACCATTGACAATGCCAAAACGTTCTTAAGATAGAAGAGTGAGTAAATTGAATACGGTGTTGTCATGAAACCTTGCTGTCTTTTACAGTCTCCTCACTAGCAAAACCATCAAAATGAACTGTGGAAAAGAGAAGAAAAAATTGCAGTAAAAATGAGCATTTTAAAAAAAATTTCAAGAGGACCATTTCTGTGAAAAGATTTGAAAGTAGACCGCAACTGTAATCGGTGACCTCGTCAAGTGGGCCAACAACATCACAGAGATCCATGCCTGATTCATCTTGATAAATCAAACGAACCACATTATCTGTGGAAAGCCGGATGCGTTTGTCTGTAATGACATCCTCCACTGTGCTTGAAGGCTCCGCTCAGATATGACGCTGGCTGCTGGGCTATGACAACACCTGCTACGGCGTGACGTCCAGCTCGGCCATTCTCACCATTTTGGATACCCAGAAGTCTATTGGGTCCGGAACACATGCCAAAAACATCCTCGGTGTTGAACCAGATAGTCATGCACCTGATCTTAAGCTGATCTCTGTGTGTTTGGATGTGTGCCCTGCATTGCATGCGTGGTGAGTGGTTAAACAAAGCATTGCCAGAAGTCACCCTTTAGGCTTCTGGCCACCATTGCCTGCTGCTCCGCTAACGCCTACTTGCACTCTACTGCTGTCACGTCGCTGATGTTGTTCCACCGTGACATTTGGGAACGTAAGCAGACAGCAACAGATGACTCCAGTTGATCTCAAACAGCAGTCTCCATTTCCTGCGAATTTTAATCTCTATTTGGGTGGGTGGAAGGAGAAGTGCTGATTTTTGTTTTTACCGGGGAATCCCAGAGGGTGGCACCCATAACTGTTGTTCATTTTGATGGCCTTAATGCGAGGAGATCATGTTGGAGAAATTGACATCCAAGCACTCATGTTAAGATGGAGCCTGTGAATTCCCAAGCCTCTGGGTCGAGGGGCAACTAGCAAACTGATCTTTCCCATCTCCTCCTCCTCCAAAAAGTCGCGCCAACCACTTTTCCTCCAAGGCAGGACGTCGTTAACAACGGTGTCTAGGAATAGCTCCATCCCCTCCTCCGCTGCCTCCGCACAGCTTCAACACTAGCCCTGGCTTCCTGAGATGATCACCCGAAGCTGATCCCACCTTGCACTAGCTCTGGACCCCACGAACCGACTGCCTAATGAATGACCGATGAAATTGTGAAACTGTCGGTGCCTTGTGGATTTGACGGAGAGAAAGCACCGTGTCCGCATCTGTGTCCGTCTCCTCCTCCGTCGCTGGCGGGACCTGTTTTGTTTCAGAGTGTCCAACAGATCGTTCCAGAACTAAGATCACCCACAATGCTTTCTCGCTGACAAGGGGCATTGTCGCACTGAAACCATCTTTAGTGGCTTCTTCAAAACTGGCAAGGATGTGCAGAGCTACTTCACCTGCCTCCACTCTCGTTGGTTCAACACCCCAGGCTTCCGTACCCTCTTGTCCAGGCCATGTGTCACTCTCGTTACTGCGTAATGCATTGCGCTGCTTGCCTAAACAATCGCTGGAGCAGTGGAGGGTGGAATTCCAGCGTGTTGCCACGTCAACAATGAGACGGTTTGACGGAGGCCGAGCTGACTCTCGCAATACGCAGCCAGCGATGAAGCAGGGGCGAACGGCGGAAGAGCGAACCTCAGACCTCGAAGCCTTCCTTCAAGCAGGCAGTCCAGAACCCGGTAGCTCTTTTAGAAATTTCTGGAGGACGACAAGGTTCATGACCATTGCCAGACAAGGGAGTGCTCCAGCCAACCGATCTTAAGGGCCGGCAAGCCAGATTTCGCCCGTTTATCATGCATCACACACCTTGCCTGCACAAGGTTTCTTGTCACCCAGGCCCCAGCGCTCGGTCTCGTTTCTTAGAGCGCGTCCACAGCTCTGATCCTGTGAGTGGACGGTCTCCAAGCAGATTAATTATCAACACACGGCCTGTGTCTCTGTCTCTGCACGTGATGCCACCAGAGGACCTTGGGGAAGAGCCCTGCACCATCTCCTGCATTTTGAAAGCGTGCGCCGAGCCTGAGAGTCCACCGTCACCACCCCCAGCAGACATCCACCCAGCTCACCCAGTGAGCTGTCACTGAGATATCAGCGGCCTTGGGCTCCCTTACTAGTCCATAGATCGGTGGTGAGATGACATTTCCTCGGACACAGATGCAGACAACAGCGCTTGAAATTTCTTAGATGACACCCGTGCTGGCCAGGCAGGGACGCTTTTTCTGGCAAAGAAATGCATGCTCGCATCTGGTATTGGGGGCAGGGCGAGGGCCATGAGTGGCCGGAACCCATCCTGTGGTCCACCAAACGGAACGGAGGCAACAAATTTCCAAGGACAAAAGCCCTGGCAATGCCGACATTCAGGCTTTTGCTTTGGGATGGTTTTGGGTTAAAGTGTTTCTTCTTTCCCAAACCTGGGAAGACCAAGGCTGCTGCTATACTAAGGGCCGCTGTACGGCGTCAGGATCGTCAAACTGGCGGAAGGAGAAAGGGATAGGGATGGGTTCTCTGTGTGCGGGTGGTATCGGGCGAACGAGAGAGGCGAAGCGGAGGCTGATCCCTGATCATGAACTCTGAGAGAACATGGCAGCGGAGGAACCTTGTGTGGCGGAGGAGGAGAGGCGGAAGACAGAGGTGTGACATGTGTTGGAGGCCCGCGTCGGTCCTGGGCCCTTTTTTGGCCAAGTGTTCCCTCCATTTCAACCTCATGCATTCGCTGCATGGACTAGACATGTGGTGGTGGATAACCCACATTAAGTTCCTTGCCAATCCTACTTTATGCGTTTACGCAAAGGCGGCATATGACATCGCTGGTGAATCAGAGGCCTTGCCTCAAAGAGGCCCAGCTGAGAGTCCTTGGACCTTAATTAGACGGCGGATAAGCGAGAGCGGGGTTTGCGCTGACCGTGGCAGCGGAATCATATCAGCGGACTTCTGCGACCGCCCTCGTCATCCCTTTTTGTGGCCGGACCCGTATTGACACGACCCCATCGACTTCCGGCCTCGTCACTGATGAAGCGCTCGCAAAAGCAAAATACCCCTCAGCGGAAAAGACCGGAGGGATCCGCAATGGTCCGTCCATCATCAATCATCACATCAACACAGGTGACTTGGTCTCCTACTTTCTGCATCCAGAAGCTTGCCGGCTACAAGACAGATGGTCACTGCAAGGCGTTGCGACCCGCTCCGATTTTTGCCAGATTGACCGGCTTTCCGTCACCTCCCTCCTGTGGCATCAGTAACGGGCGTCAAGCAACTAAATCCATCCTCTTGATCTTTAACATGCCTTCTGTCCCCAACCGCAGTTTGTCATCAAGAGGTCTTCAGTACAATGGATTATCCACAGTGGGGGGGATACAACGAGATGACATTTGGGCTGCTTCATGTTGGACCGGATGCTGAGATGCTGATGGTCGACATTTGTGGCGTGACCTGCGAGACGTGGAGGTAAGACGCTAAATGCCAGGTTGCATTAACCACTGAAAAGGAACAGTTGGCACGATGTTCGGTACTAGATTCCACAGGGCCCTGACCCAGCGATGACAGGCCTGACGGTCCCTCGCAACTGACGATCCGCTGCATGCGTGTTGTCGCCAGCACTGGAAGGAGCTACACTTCTCGCCTACCTCTACCTCCATGAGCTACCCCCCATCTTTGCTCGCTTACCACCTGCATTTCGCACCATGATCAGAAATATAAAAATTAGAGAAAGTATGAATAGTTTTATGGAAAGTCCACTTATATTAAAATACGGCAAATCATAAGCTAATTCTCAAATCCCTCTAACAAAACAAAATTGCTGGATTCAAATTTAACTGCAATGGTGTCAATCAACAAATCTGACTGGGCAAAAGGTCCCAAAAAACACGTATTTGTTATCTTTTTGGTATAATAAACGGTAATTTTTTTGCACCTTTCAATTTCACCCTGTGTGAATAAAGAATTGCTGATTAAGATTTACTAGAAGCAGCGTCATGAACAGTGCTGGTGCGCAAAACAGTCAAAAAACACGTAACTGTATGTTTGATAAATAAACTGTATTTTTGGCACTTTTCATTCACCTGTGGTAAAATAGAATTTGCTGTTTAAAGATTACGGTATATGCTTGCGCTCAAATGAACCCAATTGCTGGTGCCGCAAACAGTCAAAAAACACGTAACTGATATGTTTTGATATAATAAACTGTATTTTTTGGCACCTTTCAATTCACCTGTGTGAATATATGAAATTGCTATTTTAAGGAATTTACGTAGATGCCCGCGTCAATGAAACAGTGCCTGAGTGCGCAAAGTCAAAAAACACGTAACTGTATATGATTTTTGATATAATAAACAGAATTTTATGCACCTATCAATTCACCAGTGGTGAATATAGAATTGCTGTTTTTAAGAGATTTACGAAATGCTGCGTCAATGAACAGTTGCTGAGTGCGCAAAATTCAAAAAACACGTAACTGATATGTTATGATATAATAAACTTATTTTTTGCACCTTTCAATTCACTCAGTGGTGAATATAAGAATTGCTAGTTTTAAGATTTAGTACATGCTGCGTCAAAGAAACAGGTGCTTGGGCGCGCAAAAGTCAAAAAACACTATCTGTTAAGTTTAGATAATAATAAACGTATTATTTTAAAATTTTTGCACCTTTCAATTTCACCAGTTGGTAAATAGAATAGCTGTTTTAAGATTACATAATGCTGCGTCAATGACGTGCTGAGTGCGCAAAAGTCAAAAAACACGTAACTGTTATGTATTGATATAATAAACGGTTATTTATTTGCACCTTTACAATTTCACCAGTGGTGAAATATATAATTGCTATTTCTAATTAAAGATTAACGTAGATGCCTGCTCAATGAACAGCGGTGCCCCAAAAGTCAAAACAACTACTGATATGTTTTGATATAATAAACTGTATCTTTTGCAACACCTTTCAATTCACCCTGTGGTTGAATATATAATTGCTGTTTTAAGATTTACTAGATGCTGCTCAATGAACGTGCTGGTGCGCAAAAGTAAAAAAACACGTAACTGTTATCTTTTGATATACATAAACTGTATTTTTTTCACCCTTTCAAATCACCTTGTGAATATAGAATTGCTGTTTTAAGATTTACGTAGATGTGCCGTCCAATGAACCGGTGCTGGTGCGCAAAAGTCAAAAAACCCGTAACTGATATGTTTTTGATATATAACAGTATTTTTTTGCACCTTTCAATTCACCAGTGGTGAATATAGAATTGCTGTATTTAAGATTTACGTAGATGCCTTCGTCAATGAACAGTGCTGGAGCGCAAAAGTCAAAAAACACGTAACTGTTATTTTATGATATAATAAAACTGTATTTTTTTTGCACCTTTCACTTCAACCACTGTGGTGAATACAGAATTGCCTGTTCTTAAGATTTAACGTAGATGCTGCGTCAATAAACAGGCTGAGTGCGCAAAAGTCAAAAAAAACCCCACCGTAACTGTTATTTTTTGATATAATAAACTGTATTTTTGGCACCTTTCAATTCACCGCTGAGTGAATAAAGAATTGCAGCTTTAAGATTAAACGTAAGATGCAGCTTCATAAACAGTGCTGGTGCGCAAAAGCAAAAAACACGTAACTGTAAATGTTTTGATATAATAAACTGTATTTTTTTGCACCTTTCAATTCACCTGTGGGTGAATATAAATTGCTGATATAAAGATTTACTAGATGCAGCGTCAAGAACAGTGCTGAGTGCGCAAAAGTCAAAAAACACGTAACTGTTATTTTTGATATAAAAAAACGGTATTTTTGCACCTTTCAATTTCCCCGGTGGTGAATATATAATATGCTGTTTTTAAGAATTACGTAGAATGCCTGCGTCAAAGAAACATTGCAGTATCGCAAAAAGTCAAAAACACGTAACTGTGAAGTTTTCGTATGAAACACGGTTTTTTTGCAACAAACAACCTGTTCAGACTACAAGAATGCTGGTTTGTAATTTAAGTGCAAGGTGGATAAATACAACAGACCACAGGTGTAAATGGTAAAATTGAACACCTATCTGGAAATGAAATACTTGATAATAACAGGGAGTTATATTGCTGCTAACAAAGAGGACCTGCAGTTACTAGAAATGATGTTTATCCAAAATAAAGTTTCAGGCTCGCCCAATACCCAGGAAATATTTCATAGCAAACAGTTAATAATAAAGATATTCCACTACAATGTCTACACGAGTTCCTAGGTGAACTTTATCCAGTGTTCTTTTAAAGAAGAGTTGTCTGTGTTCGCAAACCTCGGCCCCCCCCCCCGCACCCACCCGCCGTGAATTTACAGTGGTAGATGCAGCGTTAAAAATTCACTAGCTAACTTCATAAAATGTTCAAATCCCCCTAAAGTAACTAAATTGGAAGGATCACAGCTAATAGTAAGGTTTCTCTGTGGCAGAAATAGACTAAATTTCGCTGATGCTGTTGGCCACAGGCAGAACGCAGGCTCTATCCCTATTAGACGCTGAGAGACACAGAGGCTGAAACAGGAAACGCTGTCTATGTAGAAACGAGTGTCTTGTGATTTTTCCAGCCACTCGCAACCATACACATCCCAGTCATGACCGCACACACATCTCACCCTGCTCTATTCGTAATCTGATTTGCTGCCGCAAATTACAGAAGCGCCGAAAAAGTCGCGACCAAATCATAGATGATGCACAGATTTAAACCTTAATTATCGCAGATCTTGAAATTTCGAACACCCATCAAAAACCTTGCGAATTCAAACCTATGACGATAAAAATCGCTCAACACTACTGCTGGGCCATAATGGTGGTGAGGTCCGTGACGCTTGACGGGATCCATGACTGGATAAAACTGTAACGGCTAAGGCCTCTAGACCACCGCAAGCTGTGGTGTAAGCCATGCCAGGGAGCAGGTCTATTAGGGTCCTGGTGTTGTCATCATCAGCCTGCCGCAAGGCAGGTTGGGCTTGCTGCAGCAAGAGTCCTACCAGGCCGCTACTCCTGACGTTACTTGCTTGCGGTGGCAGCTGAGGTGTAGCGTGGTACAGAATTGTCAGGGCATTGGGATCGTAGGTGGGGACAGGCAAGAAGGTTTGGACAGGTGGCAAAGGTTCGTAGTCAAGGGACAGAGGCAACGGTTATGGTACGGAATATCAGAACGTAGACTTTAAGAGACACTTTCGCGCTAGGCACAAGGCACTATTGATCTGGCAAGGGATAACAGGAAGTGTCATGGCTAAATAGGGTCAGCATCCGGGGACCGCCAATCACCGATCCGCAGGGCCCTTTTAAAATTTTAAAATAAAACCCGGCACCCCCAAGGGAAATGGGGGATGCACCTAAGCTGGCAGAGACTACACAGGGATCATGGATAGGTAAGTTACAGCTTCTAGGGACCGGACTGTGAGGCACAGGTGCCCCCACAACCCAGTGTGAGGGTCACGGGGATTCCCGTGACATTGTAGATCTAATCTCTTTCCAATATGCAAGTCCTTTTCTCCCCTTTAAATCTTTGGGGTTTGCGAAGATATACCCATCCACAAGGACATTTCAGTAAGTAAATAACCTGCTTGCTGTTGCAAGTAAATAAACTTTTAATATAAATAGGTGTCCCTTTCATAGATGATTTTGTCGGGCCCTTTAAAATTATGATGAAAATTTTTTAAAAATTTGAGGGGGGAAAGCACCCCTCCTTTGCTGCAATTCAACCTGTTTGGCCCCTTTTGTCTCTTTTAGACCAATGACATCAATAACCCCAAAGGAGGCTTTATTACCGACCTACCCCCCTCTTTCAAAATTGTAATCGGGGTGGTCCGCCCCCTCCTCCAAAATGTCACATTTTCTACCGCTACCTGGTTTACCCTCTGCTCCTTGTCTTGCCAGTCTCTTCATTGATGGATTACCCCAACATATAGTTTCACCCTAGAGACCCAGAAAGTGCACCCCAAGCAGGGACATGATGATGCGGGGCCATTAAATGGTGGGGCCGTACGCTTGGCGGGATCCATGACTGGATAAAACTGTAACGGCTAAGGCCTCTAGACCACCGCAAGCTGTGGTGTAAGCCACGCCAGGAAGCAGGGTCTAAGTAGGTCCTGGTGTTCATCAGAGCCTGCCGCAAGACAGGTTGGGCTTGCTGCAGCAAGAGTCCTACCAGGCCGCTACCCCTGACGTTACTTGCTTGCGGTGGCAGCTGAGGTGTAGCGTGGTACAGAATTGTCAGGCAGGCTCGTAGTTGGGGACAGGCAAGAAGGTTTGGACAGGTGGCAAAGGTTCGTAGTCAAGGGACAGAGGCAACGGTTATGGTACGGAATATCAGAACGTAGACTTTAAGAGACACTTTCGCGCTAGGTACAAGGCACTATTGATCTGGCAAGGGATAACAGGAAGTGTCAGGGCTAAATAGGGTCAGCATCCGAGGACCGCCAATCACCGATCCGCAGGGCCTTTAAATTTAATAGAACCGGCACGCACCCTAAGGAATGGGGATGCACGCTACAGCTGGCAGAGACTACACAGGGATCATGGATAGGTAAGTTACAGCTTCTAGGGACCGGACTGTGAGGCACAGGTGCCCCCACAACCCAGTGTGAGGGTCACGGGGATTCCCGTGACATTGTAGATCTAATCTCTTTCCAATATGCAAGTCCCTTTTTCTGCCTTTAGACTCTATTTGTTTGACTGAGATATACCCATCCACAAGGACATTTCAGTAAGTAAATAACCTGCTTGCTGTTGCAAGTAAATAAACTTTTAATATAAATAGGTGTCCCTTTCATAGGATGATTTATTGTCTGGCCTTTAATTACTGATGTACAATTTTAACAATTGAGGCAGGGAAATGCACCCCGTCTCTTTGTCTGCAATTCAACCTGTTTGGAACCCTTTGTCTCTTTTAGATCCAATGACATCAAGTCATCTCCCAAAGTGTGGCCCCTTCAAAAAACGCAGCTTGTCAATTGTTTAAATAAATTTCAATAAACTAGATTTTATATTAGATTTTTTATTTTTATAGAATTCCTCTTCCTTATTAATTTGTGCATGTTATCAAAGACCGTGTAAAAGATCAACGATCTTCCTTCTTATTTCTCTCATGCACCCTCACAAACTCTACTTTTATGCAACACCTCAGGGCCAACCCTCATTAGTTCCTCCCTATCATAACCTTTTTTCTCAAATTTCGTCATAATTTTATGCACCAAAAGGCAATGGTGCTATAATTGGTCTATGCAAACTATTAGACACTGGCCTGAATCCTAGGCAACAAGCAGCACAATTTTTAGAGAAGAAATTAGGAATTTCGGGTACCAGAAGAATTTTGTTTAATAGCATGTATTTAAAAGTTTTTTGTTTACAGGTTCTCCCAAGGCCATTCGTTATAGTGAGAATACCCCTTTAACTCATTCTGCACATATCACTAAACCAAGATTGATAAGGCTCCATTAACACTGTGTTTGGGCTGTACATCACAGGTATCCATTGTGATACCTTAAAAAAAGTTGGCCCACCAGGGCTTATTGGAAATCCTTTGACATGTTGAGCCCCTGGGGCTTCTTTCCAGAAAGAGGGCCAGAAAGTAAGAGAATGCAAGAGTTATGTGTAGGATGTGCAGTAGCTGCAGGATTGGCCCCAAGAATAAACTCGACTGATGGGCCTCAAAAATTAACTTCACTGGTAGGCCCCATGAAACAACTCCACTGGTGGGCCTCAAGAAATAAATTTACTTGTGGGCTCCAAGAAACAACTCAACTGGTGAGCCCAAGAATCAACTCAACTGGTGGGCCCCAAAAATCGACTCCACTGGTGGGACCCAAGAATAAACTCCACTAGTAGTCCTCAAGAATCAAATTTATTGGTGGACCCCAAAAATCAACTTCACTGGAAGGCCATAAAAACAACACCTCTGCTGGTCCTATATAACTACCAACTTACTGGGGAAACCTATATATCTATGTACATACTGGGGTACCTATATAACTACCACCCTACTGGGGAACCAATATACTTACCAAACTACTGGGGGACCTTTCTAGCTACCAACATACTGGGAGACCAATATACCTATAAACCTACTATACCTACCTACTGGGATAACCTATATATATACCTACTGAAGTAACCAATTTACCTACCTACTGGAGGGCCCTATAAACCTACCTAGCTATGGAAAGGAACCGGAGGCCCTGTGTACCTACTTACCTACTCTTACCTACTGGGGGACCTATATAGCTACCTACTTACTGTCCTGACCTATATGCCCACCTATCTGTTTTTTTTGGGAGGGAGGAGAAGCACTACATACTTACCTCCTGAGGTAGCTATATACCTATCTCTTTGCTGTGGGAGACTATTAAAACTACCAAAAGTGCGCCATATATACCTGTCTACATAATGAGGGGGCCTATATACCTATCTACTAAGGATACCTATATATCTACCTACTAAGGGCCCCTTATAAAAAGGTACCTCCCAATACAAGAGGCTATTTTTAACCTCCCCAAATTTATTGGGAGGAACCCACTTAATGGGGGGTTCTATATATCTTCCTACCTAATGGGAGCTTTTATAAGAACGATAGTTGACTCCCCAAATTTCCCCCAAAAGCGGGTTACCTGGCTTTTCTTTTATAAAAAAGGCAGGTTGCTGTGGGGGAGGGGGGCTTCACCATTTTTTTTCCTATTTTGACCCCCATTTGGTAGGGTAAATAACCCTCCGACTTCCTCTGGGAAGTTAGGTGGGGGTATTTTGGTTTGCTGGAAAAAGTGAGGATTCTAAAATTTTGTGTGGTTAATTGTGCAGAAAAGAATGTGCCGGGAAAAAATTTTTGGGGGGATGGGAAAAGGAAAGTAAAACGATTTTCCCAATCGGGAAAACCCAATCTTTTTCAAGGGGGGGGGGGTACTTTAAATGCAAATTGCAGTGAAATTTCCAAACTTATTTATTTTGGGGGGCAGCCTGGGGGGGGGTCAAACTGGTTTTTCAAATCACTATCTGTTTTCTCTTTGGCAGTAATAAATGAAACACTGAGGGCCTGCGATATTTCCCATGGGGGTTGGTCCATTTGATAGGGTTACAGTGTTTTTTTAGCCCCTTAAAGGGAATAATATTATTGGGTTTTGGGTATTTTTTGGGATTTCTTTTTGTAACAGTCTTACTTTGGGGTTATATTTGCCCCCATGTAATTGGTTTTTTAAATTTGGGTAACCTATGATGTTTATTTAAAGGTTTTTTACACTGTCATACTAGTTTTTGGAAATTTTTGAAAAATTTTAATTTGTAGTGCAAAAATTTTCTTTGTACAGGGGATTTCTAAAGGTGGGATTAGAAGGATATATGAAAAATTTAAAATATGGGGGAATATGTAAAAAAATAGTGACGGGAACATATGTTTTTTTCTCTGAAAAAAATACATCCCCCCTTTAAACATTGGTGTGAAAATTTTGCTGTGTAAATTGAAGCCCAAACTAAAGAAAATTTCAACAAAAGGAGGGCCCATCCCCCAGAAAAAATGGGCCCCACTGTTTTTTTTAAAACCACACTCTTTAAACAATTCCCGGGACATGTTTGATCTGGGGCTTCCTTTATTAACGGGGAAGTTTCCCCCAAAAATATCATGAAATTTTTCTTGAAAAACTTTGTATTTTTTGGGAGGAGGATACATGTTTGGGGCATTTACATTGCAGTACTACTTTGGTTTTCATGTTTTTTAAACAGGGGGAAAAAGATGAGCGTCTCCCGGGGGCCCCGGGTTTTGAAAGAAAACCTCCATTTCCTGTAAAACGTATATTAAATGTACATGCCCCCTTTGGAAAAGGCTTCTCTTGTTTAACATAAGTCATTTCCAGTTTCCTATTGCTCTTTATCGCTTTGATATGTAGCTGTACACAGCCTGGAAGCTTTAAATATTGAAACCCAAAGGGGGAAGCACTGTCCCTTTCCTCTTTTTTTAACCCCCCCCCCGACATTGACGTATGCATACCCCCTGGGCGGGAATGACTTCCCGAAAAATGGACGTATCATACGTCCGGGCCCGATCGCGTGGTTTGCGGGCGGGCCCGCCGATCGGATAGGGAAAACCACCCCGGCCGGGGGTGATTATGCTTCATTACCCGCCCTGTCTTTGGCCCTGCGAAAATTTGGAAGGCGCAGGCAGGGGAGTGGGGGCCCTGCTGCCTCCAAATTCCGGCGCAGCAAGCGGGGGAGTTTCCCCGCTGGGGGGGCCCTCTTCCCGGGAAACTCCCGGAGGGTTTTTCTGAAAGCTTGGGGGGTTTAGTCTGGTGACGTCACCTTTCCCACAAATTGTGGGTTGGTGCCCAGTGTTGCCTTGGCGACCTGTACAAAACCAAAACGCTGGCACAGGCCCCCAAATTCAAACAAAATTCTAACGAGGTTTTTTTTCCCCAGTGGGCATTTGCTTTTTTAAAATCCCCACTGGGGAAAATGAAAAAAAAAGGGGAAAAAAAATTTAAAAAAAAAATTTTTAAAAAAATAAACCCCAAACACAAAAAAAAAAATTAAAAACCCCAAAACACCCCCCTTTTTCGCCTTTGCAAACCCCAATCCCCCAAAAAAGATCAAAAATAAAAAAAGTCCCAAATATTTTGGTATCGCCTTTGGGGTTTTTCCCCATGCCCTATAAATCTGTCACATTTTTTAAACCCCCGGAAAGGTAAACGCAAAAAAAAAACAAAAAAAAAAAACGGGCCCACAGAACTGCGATTTTTGTCCATCCGCGCACATAAAATGGAAAAAAAAAGCGTTTTCAAAAATCATTAAACCCAAAGTTGACCAAATTTAAAAAACGACAGTTAAACACACAAAAAAAGCCCTTTCCCCCTTTCTCTGTATACAAAAAAATAAAAAGTTATGGATTCAGAAGACGCGTTTGGAAAAAAATTTTAATTTAAAAACAAAAAAAACCCCACTTTTTTTTTTTTTAAAGTGCTTCAAAAAAAAAAAAACAATAAAAATAGGTATCACCGTTTTCATATCGCCCCAGAGATTAACCCTAAGGGGCATGGATACTGCACGGTAAGCGCTTTTAAAAAAATAAAATAAAAAAAAAAACTTCTAGGATTGAACCCATTTTTCTTCACTCTCCCTTCCCAAAAAAAACGGATTTAAAACTGATAAAAAATCTTTTTTCCCCAAAAATAAATTACCAAAAAAAACGAACTCATCCGCAAAAAAAAAGCCCTACCAGTCTGTACACAGAAAAATATAAAATTTAAATGGCTCTCAAAAATTTATGGGGGTTTGCAAAAGTTTTTCCTTTTTGAATAAGTGTTTTTTAAATTTTGTAAAAAACAGTAAAAAAATAAAAAAAATTTTACAAATTGGGTATCGCTGTAAGTATTTGACCGTTGATTTAAAACTTTCATGTCCGTTATTTCTGCACGGGGGAACCCCCTTAAAAAATAAAAATAAAAAAAAAATTACCCGGGAAAGCTGATTTTTGTTCAAAATTTCCCCACAAAAACCTTTTAAAAAAAAAAGTGATCAAAGCGGCATATGCCCCCCCTAACGTCAAATCACCCCCAAAAAACAAACCCCCAAATCGCTCCCCTATACAAAAAACTGAAAAAAGTTATTTCCCATCAGAATAGGACAACAAAAAAACCATTTTTTTTAGACCTATTTCTATTGTGTAAAAGTAATAAAACATAAAAAATAAAAAAAAAACTAAATCATTGCAATTGTACCGACCCATAGTAAAGATAACCGTCATTTATACTGCACGGCAAAAAACGGTAAAATTTAAGCCCAAAAAACAAAGGCGGAAATTTTCTTTTCCCCCCATTTTTATAGCCCAATCAAAAAAAAAAAATTTTTGGAAACACATGTGCACCCCAAAATGTAAAAATACGCCCCCAGATGAAAATCTATGAGGGGTTTCTGAATCCAAAAAGGGGGGGACTTCTGGAAGGTTTTACCTTTTAGGGTTTCTTTGGGGACTTTGTAAATGCGGGAAAGGCCCCCCCAAATCTGCGCTCCAAAAAACCCAAATTTAAAACTCCTCCCCTTTTACCCCTTCCATGCGCCAAAAAGCCCGTTTACCCCACATGTAGGGTTTTGCCCGAAAAATTTGGGAAAAAATTGGGTAAAACTTTTTAATGCTTTTTTTAAACCCGGATGCCTTTTAAAAAATTTAAAAATTTTCAGCTAAAATTTTCAGTTTTTTGGGAAAAAAAAAAGTTTTTCATTTTCCCCGGCCCAACGCAAAAAAATTTTTTTCACCACCTGTGGGGGGCGATATAAATTTAAGGGGTTTTTAATTTTTCCCAAAATGGGGTATTTTTTGGGGAGTTTATTAAGTTTTTGCACCTTTGGGGGTCCGCAAAACCCGAAAAAGGTCCCCCAAATAAAATCTTTAAAGAAAATGAGACCCCAAAAGTCCCGTTGGTGCCCCCCCCATTTTTTTGGGGGTTGTGGTTTAGCCAAAAAAAGCATAGGGCCCCAAAAGGGGGGTTTTTCTGAAAACGGCCCGAATCTTTGGGGAAACAAATTTAAAATTTTCATATCCCGATAAAATTTTCCGGGATTTTTGTGAATAATTTAAAAACAATTGAAAATCTGCAAAAAAAATGAAATTTTTAAAAATTTTCCCTTCCCCTTTTGCCTTTTTAAATTTCCCGTGAAAAAACATAATGGGGGAATAAAACTTCCTAAATGCAGTTTTTTAATACTTTTGGGGTGTGTTTTTTAGATGATTTATTTAAAGGGGTACTAAAATAAAAGGCAATCAAATCACTTTTGAAAATGGAAATGGGCCCCAAAAAATGTTTGCAAAAATATTGCCCATTTTCTTGAAAAAAGTGGGAAAAATTAAAACTAAATTTTTAACCCCCTAATGTTCCCTAAAAAAAAAAAGGGCCCTTTAAAAAAAAAAAGGGTGCCCAAACAACAGCAGGGCATTTTGGTTGTGGGAAAAATTTTAAAAATATTTTTTAGGGAATTTAAATAACTGCTTTCATGCAGAAAATTTTTTAAGTTTGAAATTGGTAAATGTTTTAATTTTTCACGATAAATTTGATATTTTTCCAAAAAAACAAGCATTTTTTGGCCAAAATTTCTTATACCTTTAAAAACAATGTGTTTTCGAGAAAAAAAAACTTGAATCACATGGATAGGTTAAAATTCAAAAAAGTTATTCTCACATAAAATTGGGCACATGGAAAAGAAATTTAAAAAATGGGCCTCTGTCAGAGAGGCCAAAACTGGCTCCGGCGGTAAGGGGTTAAGTAAAGGAGGTCAGAAAACCCTGTGTGGCTGAAACCATTTTTTCTTTGGGAAAAATGATTTCCCAACTCCAAATATCACAAAAAAATCCTTGGATCATCCCCCGATCTCTGAATAAAATGTCACAATTCCCAAGGTAGACGCTTTACAGCATTTTCTGGTCTTTGACCTTTAAAAAACCCCCTTTTTTTGATGATGTAGACCCTTTTGCTTTCTGACTTTTTCCCCTGACCCAAATTTGGTTTTCCCTTTTTTTTCAACTGTCATAAAGCACACATATAGTTGATACCAGAAGTTTACATACACTATATAAAAAAGGGGAAAATATGTTTGTTTTCTCACTATCTGAAAATGAAATCCAAAATAAACTCACCCAAATTTAGGGCAAATTTTTGGGTTTAAACCAAAAATAATTTTTATTTGCCAAAAAGGCCGAATAATTTAAAAGAGAGAAAATTTTAAAAGGCAAAAGTTTATATACACTAGGATTTCTATTCCTTTGAACAAATTGGGACAGCCCATTTGCTGACATCATATATTTTGAAGTCTTATTTGCAGCATCTGAGTTAATTACAGACACACCTATGGATTTATTTTGATTCACACTAGAAACACACTGCTTCTGTGTGTAACATCTTGGGAAAGTCTAAAGAAATCAGTCAAGATATTAGGAAGAGAATTGAGGGACTTGAAAGTTGGTCTCCTTAAGTGTAATTTCAAAATCCCGAGTACCTTTCATCTGTACAATCAATTATACTAAGTACAATTAAAGGGGAATGTCCGCCTCATACCACTCGGGAAGGAGAGGGTTCTGTGTCTCAGGATGAACGTGCTTTGGCCCGTGTGCATATCAACCAAGAACAAAAAAAAGACCTTGTGAAGTTCTGGGCGGAAGCTGGTAAGGTTGTGTACAGTTGGGAAATGAGTTAAATCAAAAGGGGCTAAAAACCACTTTGTAAGGAAGAACCATTACTCCAAAAGAAACATATAAAACCCCAATTAATTTTTTGAAATGAAACCAGAAAAAAAGCCTACATTTTCAGAGATAATGCCCTTGGTTTGAAAAAACTAAAATTTAAAAATTTTTGGGCCCATAAAAACCATCGTTATGTTGGAGGAAAAAGGGAAAAGTTGGAAAACCGATGAAAACACCCATCCCAACGTGAAACACGGGTGTCCCCAATCTGTTATGGGGTTTTTTTGCTCAGGGGGGACGGGGTGACTTAAAAAAATTGAGGATCATGAGGAAAGAAGATTATGTGGCAATACTGAAGCAACTCTCAAGAATCAGCCGGGAAGAAAAAACTTGGGTGAAAATGGTTTCCCAAAGGTCAATGCCCTAAGCATACTGCAAAGGTTAAAAAAGTGGTTTAAGGATAATCAAGTCAATGTTTTGGAATGACCACCAAAAAGCCCTGATCCTAATCCTACTAAAAAAGGAAAGGCAAAGCAGAAATGGCAGGTGCGAGCGAGGCGATCTACAAAAATGGCTCAGTTACACCAATTCTGTCTAAAGTAATGGGCAAAATTCCTACCAACTTTGTACAAAGCACGCAAGGGTATCCAAAATGTTTGACTCAAGTCATCGTTGAAGGGGGCAATGCTCCCAAAGTAAAATAAAATATAGAAAACTTTTGACCTTGCGAAGTAATAAAAATACTTAAAAATTCTCTTCTTCTTTTTATTCTGGCTTTTGGCAAAAATAAATAATATTGGTAATCCTAATTGACCTAAAATGGTGGGTTTACTGGGGAATTTCTTTTCGATAGTGAGAAAAAATGCAATGTTTTTTCTATAGTGTATGTAAACCTTTGTTTTCAATTGTACTTACATGCTGCCATCATTGCATTGTTGCACTACTCCTTCCAGCCCTGCTCGCCTGCTTTCTCTCACCAATTGTTCTGTGGGAATCAATGAGTGCTGCTAGTATTACTGGCAGGATGTCCTTTATTTAAAGCCCTTTTTTAAGGGGAGAAATTTTGTCCTCTTTTTGACATAAAAATTTAATGGCTCCTGAAGCAATGCAATGGTTCATTCCTCCTGACTATGAGCTCTATTACCTTGCTGCTGATAGTGATAAGAAGCTATATGATCCCAGCTTTTTTGATTCAATGCCGGAATATCAGTGCAGTGCTGCACCCTTTAGTCATGGCACTTATCTTATGAATGTTACACTTCACTCTTGTCACAGGATATTACATTTTTCATACTATATGTAACTTCCTCTCTTAACACCTTAACGACCATTTCTGGTCGTAGCGCTGCAGCTTTGCACGAAACAGAGATGCCCTTCACAGCTCTGTTCCTGGAGCTGCCTTTGTGATCTCTGGGAAGCAGAGGAAACCTCCGCTCCTCGACACTTAACCCTTTGATGGCTGCGGTCAGTGATTGCGGCATAATCATAGGGTATTCCCCTGCTCCACTGGGTGATCAGGATACCCAGTGACTTGATGGAGCCCGGGGAACTGCCCTGGGGCTTCTGGAGTAGCTGCCTGTGTCTGACAAAGATTATAATGTATCAGTATATAATATATTACTAAGTGTAAAAAAAATATGCAAAAGTTATCCCTTCATGAAATAAAAAAAGTAAAAAATATAAAAACTGTAGAAAAAAATAAAATAAATAAAAAAATAAAAATAAATATTTGATGAAAATGTTATTGTGCATACATTACACACAAAAAAAACTACACATATCATATATGTACATGACCATAATAACCTGTAGAATTAATCTAACGGGTTATTTAATGTGAAAGGAAAATGGTATAAAAAAATGTAAAAAAAAACATCAAAAGATAAATAATGAAATGAAAAAAAAACTTAAACTATGCCCCCCAAAAATACAAATTCTCCCGCACAAAAAGCCACCATACAACTGTATCTCTTAAAAGATAAAAAAGCTATGATCGTTGAAACGCAAGGAGGAAAAAAAAATACAAAATTTAGCTGGTCATTAAGTACTTTTCAGTCCTTTGGTTTAATGGGTTAAATTGCTCCCTGAACAATTTCCCTTTATCTTCCTGTCTCTCTCTGCGCAGCTTCCGTCCAGTCTCTTTAGTCACTGAGCCAGCACCCCACCTAAATGACTTAATCCTTGGCTTGGCACGACTACTTAGGACAAACTGTTCTGCCCTGCTACTCTTCGGGACTGCCTACACTATCTGCCCACTGAGTACCTAATACAGAATTTGCACAATTCTCTCCTGTACTTTTCTCTTCTTCTTTCTTGTACTTCTCTCTTCCTCTTGAATATCATTGAGTATAGCTGATACCATGGCCCCGGCCTGTCCTACTCCACTGCCGGCTGATGGGTAGGAAAATCAGCTATTTTGCTGGAACATAACTAGAACTGTCCTTATTTACATATCTGAGGAATTGGCTTAACTAAACTCCTAATCAGAACTAACTAGACCCTGTCAGGCATCCTCCTTATAACTGTGTCTCTGTAGCACACTGATTGGTTGAAGGGGCAGCTTCACTGTCTCCATACTTAACCTTTTGGATTAACCTGTACACAACAAAATACACTTTTTACACATGACCTTGGGATACGCTACAACAAAGTTCAAACCTCCTTGAATGGAAAAAAACAGGGCTCATTTAGACTCTACAGCACAGTTTAGGTAGCACAAGAGAGTGTTCACTCTGAATTTTTTTACGTGTTTTGGGGGCGGATTAGACATGTAATCCACCCCAAAAAAGGCATAAAAAACTATGGTAAACTGACAGCAAAACAACTGTCGTTGACTGCTGTGTATAATTAGCATCATCGTCCACACGACACTGATGTTACTCAAGTATAGCCGACAATACTAATACTATACTATGGTATAGGAGGCAGAAAATCTGCTTTAGACAGTCAGCATTGTTTCTTTGGCAGAATTCTGCGCTTGCAAGTGTAGAATTTCAGACAAGGACACAACACGTTTTCGCCGTTGAGGCTGTCAGTGCTGAAGAACCATTGTGTGAGACATATACAGCGGGGGAAAAAGCATTTAGTCAGCCACCAATTGTGCAAGTTCTCCCACTTAAAAAGATGAGAGAGGTCTGTAATTGACATCATAGGTAGACCTCAACTATGAGAGGCTCCTCAACTATGAGAGGCTCCTCTGTCCTCCACTCATTAATTGTAGTAATGGCACCTGTTTGAACTTGTTATCAGTTTAAAAAACACCTGTCCACAACCTCAAACAGTCACACTCCAAACTCCACTATGGTGAAGACCAAAGAGCTGTCAGAAGGACACCAGAAACTAAATTGTAGCCCTGCACCAGGCTAGGAAGACTGAATCTGCAATAGGAAGCAGCTTGCTGTGAAGAAATCAACTGTGAGAGCAATGAGTAGAAAATGAAAGACATACAAGACCACTGATAATCTCCCTCGATCTGGGGCTCCACGCAAGATCTCACCCCATGGGGTCAAAATGATCACAAGAACATGAGCAAAAATCCAAGAACCACACAAGGGGACCTAGTGAATGACCGGCAGAGAGCTGGGACCAACGTAAAAAGGCTACCATCAGTAACACACTATGCCGACAGGGACTAAGATTCTGCAGTGCCAGACGTGTCACCCTGCTTAAGCCAGTACATTTTCAGGCCTGTCTGAAATTTGCTAGAGAGTATTTGGATGATCCAGAAGAGAATTGGGAGAATGTCATATGGTCAGATGAAACCAAAGTACAACTGAATGGTAGAAACACAACTCGTCATGTTTGGAAGAGAGAGAATGCTCAGTTGCATCCAAAGAACACCATACCTACTGTGAAGCATAGGGTGGCAAGATCATTCTTTGGGGCTGTTTGTCTGCAAAGGGACCAGGACGACTGATCAGTGTACATGAAAGAATGAATGGGGCTATGTATCGTGAGATTTTGAGTGCAAACCTCCTTCCATCAGCAAGAGTAATTGAAGATGAAACATGGCTGGGTCTTTCAACATGACAATGATCCAAAACACACTGCCAGGGCAACGAAGGAGTGGCTTTGTAAGAAACATTTCAAGGTCCTGGAGTGACCTAACCAGTCTCCAGTTCTCAACCCCATAGAAAACTTTTGGAGGGAGTTGAAATTCTGTGTTGCCCAGCGACAGCCCCAAAACATCACTGCTCTAGAGGAGATCTGCATGGAGGAATGGGCCAACATACAAGCAACAGTGTGTGCCAAACTTGTGAAGACTTACAAAGGATATATAACAAAGTATTGAGATGAACTTTTGTTATTGACCAAATACTTATTTTCCACCACAATTTGCAAATAAATTCTTTCCAAATCAGACAATGTGATTTTCGGGATTTGTTTTCACATTTTGTCTCTCATAGCTGAGGGCTACATATGATGTCAATTACAGGCCTCTCTCACCTTTTAAGTGATAGAACTTGCATAATTGTTGGTTGAATAAATACTTTTTTCCCCACTGTACCTTCCCTGTAAGTATAGACAGTGCAGCAAAGTGTATGTTCTCATGGCTTGGACAATGTATCCTAAAGCAGCAACCAGATTTAGGGAAGGTTCACATAATGATTCTTCGGCGCTGACAGCATCAGTGACGAAAAATAGTCATTTACTTGTTTGAAATTACATATTTTCAAGCATGGAATTATGCAAAGGAAACGACTCTGACTGTCCGAGGCAGATTTTCTGTCTCCTATACTTTAGTACTGTCGGCTTTACGTGATTAACATAATTGTCGTTTGAACGATGCTAATTATCAATAGCAATCAATGGCAGTTGTTTTACTGTTGGTTTAACTTTGTTTTTTTTACTCCTTTTTGGGGTGGAAAAGGGGTAAAAATTACGGTAAACCAACAGTAAAACAACTGAACTGGTTTTCACTGAGTGTGTAAGCGAAGTGGAGTTAAAAAAAATGGAGGTTTCTGCGTTCATTGTGACTGTGTGGATTGGATTGCAGCAAGGTTCTTTTGTATTGCAGCTTGTGTTAGAACTGCTGGCACATTTTAAAGACCATTCTGTTGTAATCACCTGCTGTTTACCTGCCTGGGCCTGTTGTGTATCTGCCAGGACCTGCTGTGCACCTGATTGTGGAAGGAGTTAACTGGAGTCCGGTGATATAAATTCCATTGCAGGACTCTTCTGAGTTCGCTTGCCTGAGCTGATTTTCAGTGAGTGGGTAAATGGAGTGGAGTTAAAAAACAGGAGTGAAAAACCAGTGAGTAATAACCTTTTTTTTATCTAAACAACCTTTATTTTTTTAAATCCTCATTGCTGTTGTTATAGGATAATGGACAGCATGACTGGCAATTTTCTTCGGTGCACAGTCTGCTATATGTATGAACTACTGGATCAGGAGATCCAGGGTCAATACCACTGTGACAGATGCGAGCATGTTGTTACTCTAGAAGCTTGCATCATAGATCTGGTTGAGCAGAATGCAACACTGAGGGTGATTGACAATTATTAGAGGAGTTTTCTTCTCACTGAGCAAGCAGTTAGGATGAGCTGTGTAGCTGGGTTAATGAAGTAAGGAGTAGTGATGAGCGAACAGTAAAATGTTTGAGTTCAAGTCGAACCTCGAACTTTGAGAAGTTCGGTTCGAAGTTCGAGTCGAACTCGAACTTCAAACCCCCTTAAAGTGAATGGGAGAAGATGTTCAGGTTCTTTTTATACCTTACGGTGAGGAGAAGCTACATTACCACCCATAACAGACATAAAAAAGGTGCATTATACGCTGGGCACGACATTAAAGCACCAAAAAAATTATTCGCGTGCGCCTCCATAACAAATGAATTATCATTGGTAGTGTATGTAAGGCCTATCGAGGTACTTCCCTTAGGGAAAAGGGCTAACATATCAAATATTTTATGAAATTTCCCTAAAAGGGGTACTTTCTGGGCACGTAACTGATGTAAACCCCTAAAAACTCCCGCTGACCCCAATTTTCAGACATAAAAAACTTTTTAAAATACCGTGTGGGGACCGATTAGAACTGAACGTTTACTGGAACGAACAGTAAAATATTTGGTTTCACTCGAATTCTAAAACATCGTGAGGTTCGACTCGAACTTAACTTTTCTCGAAATTTTTTAAACAACACAGTGAGGGGAGTTCTGGGGGAACCCAAAAAAAAAAAAGGAAGGCCACTTTCTGTCCGAGTTTCCCAGAAAAATTTTGCCAAGTTCTGTGATAATACTGGGGCATCAGTCTCAGATATGATATCCCTAGTGGATACTGCTCTTGCAGCCGGAAGAGGAGCCCAAATAGTAATCGGGGAAGTGGGAATGTAGGTAAGGAATGCAGGTAGAAAAAAACAGTTAGTAGTGATAGGGGATTCTATAATTGTAATGACCAGGAGTAGTGGAGCCACTGGACCACTGCAAGCGGTGGTATAAGCCACAACAGGGAACGGAATCTAAGTAGGTCTCAGTATTCACCAGAGCCCAACCGCAAAGCAGGATGGACTTGCTGCAGCGGGAATCCTACCAGGTCGCTACTCCTGACGTGACTTGCTTGAGCAGGCAGCCAAGCTGTAGCGTGGTACAAAGTCGAAAGGCAAACTCATAGTCGGGGACAAAAAAGAAGGTCAGGACAGGCAGCAAAGGTTCGTGGTTGAGGGACAGAGGCAAACGGTACGGTACACGGTTGTTTTGCCAACTATTTTGGGGCGCTCGGCTTTAAAAAAGGGAACATCAAAGCTTTATTAAAATTTTTTTATGAAGAATTTAATGATTAATAAAACTGAAGAAGATAGGGTGAATTGTGTAACTTTTGCATAATATGATTTTAAAAAAGGGAAGGCATGCTAATTTGGTTACAAAGGCAAAGCACGCATATTTTGGATTACAAAAACTTTCACACACCCTTAATGGGTCAAAGCTTCATCAGGGAAATTTTTAACTCATCTACGGCTATGGGGAAACACGGGCCAGGAAAAAAAAGGAGATAATCCCCGGATCAACACCATGCACGGGTGCCCCCCCTTTTACAGGTCCAAGCTTCACCAAAAATATTATCAGCATCATTTTTCCATAACATCAAATGGGAGAAGCGGCCCGCGAAGATAGAAATATTCCTGGGGTTCATCACTGGGCGGCGAGGCGGCCCCTCTTAGACCACAGATCCAGATTTACTTCTAAAGGCAGCAAACTTTCCCACTTTATCTTGTTTGAAAAAATGCTGCATAACCAAGTGTTATACAAGGGTGACAGCCAGTATTTTTCAGTATCGACCCCCCCCCTTTTTGGGGGCCCGTCCTTTAGGGGTTAACCCCGGGGACGGAAAACATGTCAGAAAAAACTCCTGGCACAAACCCTAAACACTGCTTTCCCATCACTACTCTCTAACCATGCTGGGGAAATATTTTTCAGTTACCGTTCCCAAAAAAAAAACAAGGCCCTGATAAAACCCTCTGTGTCACATTCACTGTTCTCAGTACACATCTACAAAAAGCTAGGAAATTTACAGCTTAATCTATTTTTCTTAAAGAATAATGACAAAAAGGATTTCCGGGTGGTTAATAAATCTCTTGGACTACATTCCCCCCTTGACAAACCAAAATCCATATTTTATCTTAAAAAAACAACACCATATCCCAAAGGGGAAAGGCTTCAGCAATGAACAACATATTGCTTAAGAAAGGAATAAAGTATACAGCAGATAAACAATGAAGCACAAAATATAGTGAACTACTTTCCTAAAATTAGCGAAATAAACCAAAATTCAGGGGAACCAGGGGAAATAAAAACCAACCCATAAATTTTATTACTTTGTGCAAAAGTGATGACTCTCCTTTTAACTGATCTATTTTTGGGACTGAAAT
>JAODAL010031346.1:0-48577 GCA_025379985.1 Phyllomedusa bahiana
TTTTAAAGGACCTCTTTTTTATCCCCAGGTTATTTGATGAAGATCAGGAGCGAGATGCAACGACACATCAATCTAGTTATGACATCTAGATGAGCTCTCGCTGTTCATATATAACACAAGTTCATTTTTTTTTAAAACAGACTACTGATAACAATTGAGTATTATATGTGTGATCTTTAAACCAGGGTCTAACAATTAACAATTGAATATTGGATCGCACATACAGTGTTGAATTCCATTGGGGGTTAGCAGTAGGGGGGAAGCGTCCGGTCTTGCTATCGAGTGATGTAAGTCGCGCAGCGCTGTGGAGCCCTATGTCTCAGCGCTCCATGTCTATAAAGGCAGAGTGTGCACGATGCGGACAATAAAAAGCCGAGTTCATTGCAGTTGCCCCGGTCCATAACTACTGCGCAGCGTGCCTATGGTATTTCATGAAGGGTCCTTTTTGATTTTTGTTTGTCTTTAGGCATCTCGATTTAGATATATGAAATGTATGCTTGTTTAGTATATCCCTGGATGGGTTAAATTTGTTGTAAATCGTTTTTAGAAAAATAGTTCATAAATGGGACATCCTTAGATCTATTACTCTATATGATAGTTTCCCTTTTTTATAAAGTCCTTGAGATGCTGCTCCCCTTTACTTTCTTCTAATACGGATTGGGAGTCAGATTTTATATATATTTTTATATATTATATTATATATATATATATATTATTATATATAAATTAAGACCTTTTTTACAACATGGATTAAAATATTTTATATCATGATTCTACTAACAGTAACTATCTTGACATATTTAATATGTCGTCATTATACCAGCCTTGATTGGTGATTGGAAAAACGTATGTTGATTAGTTCAGAGGTTGATATTCACTCCTTGACTACTTTAATTTTTGATCGTCTTGGATTAGATTCCGTCGTCTGTGTTGCATTCTTGTGACTAACTATTTGTTTAATGTATGCATATGTACTTATTACTTTTTCCTCTTCTGCCATTGTATTCAAATAGGTATAAAAAAAAGCTTCAAAGAATTGAATAAAAAATGTAAAAAATTTGTGACGTGAGTAATAAATTGGTTTTAAAAAAATTTTTTATGTCTTTAACAACATATATTAATTATATTTTGTTGGGTATATTTAAAACTTGTATATATAACATTCGTTGTTTCTGTTTTTATTGTTTTTGGGAGATTCGATTGAAAAAGGTCCAATTAGGGACCGAAATCGTCAGAATATACGAATTAATCTTTATTTAAAAATGAAATTTATACTGACCTATGTTTTTTTGAAGCCGAATGGTTACTACTATATTGCTCAATAAAGTTTTTTCTATGAATTGAAAATTACAGTGTCAGTGTGCAACCTTTTATATAAAGGACAAATGTCGTCATCAGCATCACCAGCATCCGTCCAACATGAAGCAGCCCAAATGTCAATTCGTTTTACCCACCACTTTTGGAAAATCCATTTTTCTGAAGACCTTTTATGATGACAAAAATGCGGTTGGGGTCGAAGGCATGTTAAAGATCAAGAGGCCAAAGAGGATGATTTTCTCTGCTCTGACGCCCAGTTACTGATGCCTCAGAGGAGGAGAGGAAGACGGTCAATCGGCAAAAATCCCGGGGGTGGGGCAACGCCTTGCGTCCCTCTTGCTTTTTAGCCCGCAGCTCCTGGTTTTCGAATGTAGGACGACGAAGTCACCTGTGTTGATGATGATGATGACGACATTGCGGATACAACGTTGGTCTTTTTCAGCAGAATTTGCTTGCTAGGTTTCATCAGGGGTGAGGAGGAAGAGTTTGGGGTAGTGTCAGTACGGGTTCGCCTCAAAAAGGGAGAGGGCGGTCGCCGAAGTCCGTGATATAATTCCCGCCACGGTCAGCGCAAACCACGCTCCCGCTTATCGCCGTCAAAAAGGTCCAGGACCTCTCAAAGTTGGGCCTTCTTTGACCAAGCCTCTGATTCCCCCAGCGATGTCATATTCCCCCTATCCCGTAAACGCATAAGTAGAGGCATAGAACCTTAGGTGGTTAACCACCCCCAACTTTTTCTAGTCACATGCAGCGAATGCATGAGTTGAAATGGAGGAAACACTTGGCCAAAAAGGCCAGAAAGACCCCGGGCCCCCAAACCCACTGTCACACCCTCTGTCTCCGCCTCCCTCCTTCCACCACCACCAAGGTTCCTCAGCTGCAATGTCTCTCAGAATCATGATCAGGTTTCAGCCTCGCTTCAGCCTCCACCGTCGCCCGAGTCCACCAGCCCCAAACCAGGACCCTCCTACCCCTTCTCCTTCACCAGTTTGATGACCTGCACGCCTACAGTGGCAAGTTAGCAGCCAGCTTCTTTCTTTCCAGGTTTGGGGAGCAGAAGAAACACTTTAACCCAAACCATCCAAAGCCAAAAGCCTGAATGTCGGCATTGCCAGGCTTTTGGGCCCTTTGGGGAAATGTTGCCTTTCCGTTGGTGGACACAGATGGGTTTGTAACGTCATGGCCCTTCCCTGCCCCAATACCAGATGCCGAGCAGGCATTTCTTGCCAGAAAAGCCGTCCTGCCCGGGCCCACCCAAACGTGTCTTTTTAAATTTCAAGTGCGTTGTCTGCATCTGTTGGCCGGAAAAGTCCATTGACCACCGACACATGGATAGTAAGAACGGCCCAAGGCCGTATATCTCTGTGACAGCTCACTGGGTGAGCTGGGGGATGTCTCTGGGGGTGACGGTGCTCTTCAGGCTCGGCGCACCCTCTTCCCAAAACCGCAGGGATGGTGCAGGGTTTTCTTTCCCCAAGGTCCTTGGTGGCCCATCACGTTCCCAGAGAAACCAGGCCGGTTTTTGAAATTAATCTGTCTTGGAGGGACCGTTCCACACACGGGTTCAGGAGGGGTGGACGGCTCTAGCAACAAGGACCGGAGCGCCCAGGGCAAGGTGGTGTGCGATAACGGGCGAAATCTGTGGCCGCCCTTAAGATCGGTAGGCTGGAGCACATCCTTGCATGGCACATGTCATGAACCTTGTCGCCCAGAAATTTCTAAAGAGCTACCTGGGTCTTTTATCCCTGCTGAGGAAGGCTCAAAGTCTAAGTTCGCACTTCCGTGTTCGCACCCTGCTTCGTCCCGCCTGGCTGCGTTGCAGCATCAGCTCGGCCTCCCCGTCATCCGTTCATTGTTGCGTGGCAACACGTTTGGAATTCCCCCTCCACATGCTCAGCGATTGTGGCAGCAGCGCAATGCCATTACGCAGTTACGAAGTGACACATCGGCCTGAAAGCAGCGGTGCGGACCTCGGGGTGTTGAGCCACGAGAGTGGAGGCAGGTGAAAGAGTCTGACCATCCTTTGCCAGTTTTGAAGAAGCCACCAAAAATGGTTTCAGTGACGGACATGCCTTGTCGCATGAGCTTGTGGTGATCTTTAGTTCTGGAACGATCGTTGGGACACTCTGAAACAACGGGTTTTCCGCCCAGCGACAGAGGAGGGAGAGGACACAGATGCGGACACGGAGCCTTTCTCCCCGTCAAATCCAAAAGGGCCCGACAAGTTTCCCCAATTTATCGGTCTTCATTAGGCAGTGGTTCGCGGTCCAGAGTAGTGCAAAGCGGGCATCAGCTCCCCAGGGTGCATCATCTCAGGCAGTCAGGGCTGTGTTGAGCTGTGCGGGGAGGCAGCGGAGGAGGAGAGGAGGAGGTATTCCTAGACACCGATGTTACCGAGTCCCTGCCTTGGAAAGGGGTTGGCGCAAATTTGAGGGGAAGGAGGAAGATGGGAAAGGTCAGTTTGTATTTCCCCCCTCGACCCGAGGCTTGGGAAATCAAGGCTCCATCTCTCACATGGAGTGTTGGATGCTCCCTTTCCTCCACCATGATCCTCGCTTTAAGGCCATCAAAATGAACAACAGTTACTGGGTGGCCACCCACCTGGATCCCAGGTACAAAACAAAAATCAGCACTTTCCTTTCCCACCCACCCAAATAGAGAGTAAATGCAGGAAATGGAGGGGGCCTTTTTGATTGGATCAATGGTGAATCTGTTTGCGTTGCTTACGTTCCAAATGTCCGTTGGAAAACTCAGCGACGTGACAGCGTAGAGTGCCAGTAGGGTAGCGGCAGCGCAGGGAAGTGGCAGAAGCCTAATGGGTGACCCCTGGCAATCTTTGTTTACCCCCTCACCAAACGCATGCAATGCAGGGCACACATCCAACACACAGAGATCAGCTTAAGTTTTGTGTGCACGACTATCTGCGTCTCAACACCGATGTTTTTGCATGTGTTCCCGGGCCCAATAGACTTCCTGGGTATCCAAAATGGACGAATTTACCCGGCTGGCTGTCACGCCATAGAGGTGTTGTCCCGCCCAGCAGCAGCGTCATATATGAGTGGACCTTCGCACAGTGGAGGAGTCATTACAGACAAACGCATCCGGTTTCACGTAAGTTGATCGTTTGACTTCATCAAGATGATTGGCATGGATCTCTGATGACGTTTGTGCCCCAAATTGCCGAGGTCACCATGATTCCCGTCTACTTCACATTTCCTTTTCAAAACAGAAATGGTCCTCTTGAAAACCCTTTTTTTAAAATGATCATTTCTTACTGCAATTTTTATTTCTTTTTCTCAAAAGTTCATTTTGTGGTTTTTCTGTGAGGAGGCTGTAAAAGACGCAGGTTTCATGACAACACCGTATTCCCTTTATCACTTTTATCTTAAGAAGTTTTTGCATTTGTCAATGGTTTTGAGGTATGTTGCTGTGAGATACAGCAATTATCATGGTCCTTTGGAACAGAATGTGACTTCTAAGTGGCATTTCTCCCCCCCAATTTTTAATTTGTGGCTGAGAAGTCATATTTATTAATTTTTGGGTCATGCTGCTTTGAAATGCAGCAATACTACAGGTTCCTATTATAACAAAATGTTGTTTCTAACGACATTTGTTCTGCACAATTGACCAAAGTGGGTCAAAAGGGGAATGCTTTGAATTTTTTTTGGGGGTATTTTGCTGTGAATGCAGCTATTACTAAGGTCCTATTCTAAAAAATGTTGTTTTAACAGAATTTGTTCTTCACAATTGACCCAAAATGGGCTCAAGGGTCATTGTTTGAATTTTTTGGGGGCATTTTTGCTGGTGACATGCAGCCCATACTTACAGGTCCTTTCTAAAAAATGTTGTTTCTAACAGACATTTGTTTCTTCAAATTTTCAGAGTGGCTCAAGGGTGATGGTGCTGTCGAAACGGAATAGGTAGGACACTGTTAATGGACACATATTGCAAAATGACTTGTTTTTGCAAAAATCTTTAAATAGCTATCAATCCTGTATTGAGACAACCCATTTAATACAATGAAAAAAAGAGAAACAAAGACATGGTGGGATTCCATTCTATTTTTAAAAATGTGTTTTTAGAATTAAAGTACTAAAAAACTTGCATGTACAAAATAGCTGTTAAAAAAAATTCCTCTGAATTGTACAAGGGAGGTTACAGGAAAACTTGACCCGATCTAGGTTATTCAGAGGACATGGAGTATGGAGCACGGAACAGAGAACAAGTACAGAGACCATTTCCTCAGCACGTTGAGTAAAATGAGAAAAAGAAAGCCAAGATAAAGGGCACCTGGGTGTAAACAGGAAGTTAACCCCAGTATTTCAAGTGAAGCTAATTGGTCCACACTCATGGAGGGGCAAGCGCTAAACCCCGGTATTTGACTGTGTACGAGGAAGGCTGGAGATCTCACCCTTCCGCTTCGCACTCTGCTTCAGCACGACAGTTTTCGTTGCTGCGTCATCAGGGCATTTTTAACCTGCGTGTTATTTTTTGACGGACGCCCGCCTGGGCTTTCACGAACCCCCTGTAACTCCGGCCCTGGGTCCTGCTGTGGCCAGGACAGGTATAGTCAATGTCCAGCGAAACTAAAATGGTGGTTGAAAGACTCCTTTTTCCGGCACTTTTTAAATGTGGGGGTCATGCAGGTTTGGGGCTCATGCGGTGGCCCCGGACAGGGATAGGCAATGTCCAGTGCAACTAAAATTTTGGTTGAAAGACTCCTTTTTCCGGCACTTTTTTGATGTGGGGGTCATGCAGGTTTGGGGCTCATGCTGTGGCCCAGGACGGTATAGTCAATGTCCAGTTCAACTAAAATGGTGGTTGAAGACTCTTTTTCCGACAGTTTTAATGTGGGGGTCATGCAGGTTTGGGGCTCATGCTGTGGCCACAGGAAGGTATAGTCAATGTCCTGTTCAACTAAAATGGTGGTGAAAGACTCCTTTTTCCCGGGACTTTTTAAAATGTGGGGGGGGCATGCAGGTTTGGGGCTCATGCTGTGGCCAGGACAGGGATAGTCAATGTCCAGTGAAAAATAAAATGGTGGTTGAAAGACTCCTTTTTCCGGCACTTTTTAAATGTGGGGGGGCATGCAGGTTTGGGGCGCATGATGTGGCCCAGGACAGGTAAAGTCAATGTCCCGTGAAACTAAAATTGTGGTTTAAGAACTCCTTTTTTTCCCGGGACTTTTTTTAATGTGGGGGTCATGCAGGTTTGGGGCTCATGCTGTGGCCAGGAAGGTATAGTCAATGTCCAGTGAAACTTAAAAAGGTGGTTGAAAGACTCCTTTTTCCGGCACTTTTTTAAATGTGGGGGTCATGCAGGTTTGGGGCTCATGCTGTGGCCCAGGAAAAGGTATAGTCAATGTCCAGTTCAACTAAAATGGTGGTTGAAAGATCCTTTTTGCGGCACTTTTTAAATGTGGGGGTCATGCAGGTTTGGGGCTCATGCTGCGTTCCAGGACAGGATATTCAATTGTCCAGTTCAAGTAACATGATGGTTCAAATCATTCTGCCTTCTGGCACTTTTTAATTTGTGGGTGATGCAGGTTTAAGGGTCAGGCTGTGGTACAAGACAGGGATAGTAAATGGTCTGTGACTTTTTTTCTGTGACTTTTATAAACTAAGTGTGTTGCCTAAGATGTAGCACGTATCCGTTTGACTGTTGTGGATTTTTAATTTCCGCTTCTCCAGCCTTGGTTGGGTGTAATAATGGAGGTGTTGTTGCGTCCCATGACTTTTAAAGGTCATCGCGCATTAATCGATGCTCTTATCGAAAAACCCTTTTCGATTGCGGGCCGACTATCGACTATCGATCGATCAACACTAGCAGGCAGTCCAGACCCGGGAGCGCTTTAGAAATTTCTGTGCTCCAGCCTACCGATCTTAAGGGTGGCCAGGAGATTTTGACCGTTATTGCACACCACCTTGCGTAGCACAAGCTTCTTGTCACCCAGCCAGCTCTCGATGCGAAGAGCCGTCCACAGCTCCTGACCTGTGTGTTGACGGTCTCCAAGACAGATTAATTTCAACATGGCCTGGTTTCTCTGGGCACGTGATGCTAACAGTGGACCTTGGTGGAAAGAACCCTGCACCATCCCTGTAGTTTTGAAGAGTATGCGCCAAGCCTAAGAGCCACCGTCACCACCAGAGACATCCACCCAGCTCACCCAGTGAGCTGTCACAGAGATATAGCGGCCTTGGCCGTGCTTACTAGTCCATGTATCGTGGTCAGATGGACTTTGCCAGACACAGATGCAGACAACACGCTTGAGATTTTAGATGACACGTGGCTGGCCAGGGCAGGGACGACTTTTCTGAAAAAAAAAAGCCTGCTCGGCATCTGTTATTGGGGGCAGGCAAGGACCATGACGTGGCGGAACCCATCTGTGTCCACCAGACGGAAAGGCAACATTTCCAAGGCCAAAAGCCTGGCAATGCCGTCATTCAGGCTTTTAGCTTTGGGATGGTTTGGATTTAAGTGTTTCTTCTGCTCCCAAACCTAATAGACAGAAGGCTGGCTGCTAGACTGGCCGCTGTACGGCATGCAGGTCAAACTGGTGGAATGAGAAGGGGTAGGATGTGTCTTTGGTGGTGGTGGTGGTTCTCGGGCGATGGTGGAGGCTGAAGTGGAGCTTGATCCTTGCTCATGATGCTGAGAGACATGGGCAGCTGAGGAACGCTTGGTCTTGGAAGTGACAGAGTAGGCAGAGACAAAGGGTGTGACAGTGGTTGGAAGCCCAGGACCAGTGTGGCCTTTTTCGCCAAGTGTTCCCTCCATTTCAACTCATGCATTCGATGCATGTGACTAGACATGTTGGTGCTGGTTAAACACCTAAGATTCTTCCCTCTACTGATGCGTTTATGGCAATGGCGGCATATGACATCGCTGAATCCGAGGCTTGATCGAAAAAGGCCCAGTCTTGAGAGGTCCTGGACCTTTTCGACGGTGATAAGCGAGGAGCGGTGTTTCTGCTGATCATGGCTGGCCGAATAATCTCAGCGGACTTGTACGACCACCCTCTCCCTTTTGGAGGAGGAACCCGTACTGACACTACTCCATCGTCTTCCTCATCATCCAGTGATGAAGCGCTCGCAATTAAATTCTGCTGAAAAGACCACGTTGGATCCACAATGTCAACACAGGTGACTTCCTCGTCCTGACATTCTACATCCTGGAGCTGTGGGCTACAAGCAACAGGCACTGCAAGTCATTGCCAACCGCCCGGGATTTTTGCCGATTGACCGGCTACCTTCTTCTCCTTTGATGGCATCACCGATTGGGCATCAGAGCAGACAAAATCATCCTCTTTGGCCTCTTGATCTTTTGAAATGCCTTCTGACCCCCATCAAAGAGGTCTTCAGAAAATGGATTATCCACAGTGGTGGGTACATGAGTTGACATTTGGGCTGCCTTCGCTCCATTTTGGACGGATGCTGACTATGATGATGACGACATTTGTGACCGTGACTGGGAGGACGAGTAAGGTAAGACTGCTGGATGCAGGTTGCATTAACCACTGAAGAACAGATTGGAGACGTTGTTCGTTACTGAGATTCACAGGGCACCGACCCATCAATGATAGGCCTGACGGTCCTGCAACCGACGATCCACTAGCTTGCGTGTTTTCACCAGCACTGGAAGGAGCACCTTCTCTCGTACCTCTACCTCCATGTCCTACACCCCTCTTTTCTCGCTTACCACCTGCAGTTCGCTCCATGTTCAGAAATATAAAAATTTAAAAGGTATGGTAAGGTAAGAGTTTTTGACAGTCTTTCTTATTGAAAGACAGCAAATCACAGCTATTATCTAATTTACAAAGCCAAATAGTATTTGAAACAGAATTGTTTATATCAAATATCTGTGAAATGTGGTCTTGTGGAAGAACCGCAACACAAAATCAACAGTGTTCTTCCTTCAGTTCCTGAGATTTACAACTGCCCAGTAGGACTAGCAATTGATAGTTTTCAACAAACTATCTTACAAATGCACGATTAGTGCCAAGCTGAGACGCACTGAGTGAAATAGAAATATTAAAAAGTTATATGGATTACAGATGGTGGTTTTGCCACCCCTGACAACAGGCGGCAGCTACTATGAAATATTGTGTCAATTTGCATACAACTGAGCTCTCTGCGCCAACCAGACACACGGACTGCAATAAAAGTATTTAAATGTTATATGGAACAATATGGCGGCCTTCGCACCACTGACAACAGGCGCGATTTACTATAAAGTATGTATAACACAATTTGCGTACAACTGAGCTCTCTGCGCCAACCAGACGCATGGACTGCAATAATAGTATTTAAATGTTATATGGATTAATATGGCGGCCTTCGCACCACATACTACAGGCGCAATTTACTATAAAATATGTATAACACAATTTGCGTACAACTGAGCTCTCTGTGCCAACCAGACACACGGACTGCAATATAAGTATTTAAATGTTATATGGAATAATATGGCGACCTTTGCACCACGGACTACAGGTGCAATATACTATAAAATATGTATAAGACAGTTTGCGTACAACTGAGCTCTCTGCACCAACCAGACGCACGGACTGCAATAAGCGTCTTTAAATGTTATATGGATTAATATGGCGGCCTTCGCACCACTGACTACAGGCACAATTTACTATAAAATATGTATAACACAATTTGCGTACAACTGAGCTCTCTGCGCCAACCAGACGCACGGACTGCAATAAGAGTATTTAAATGTTATATGGATTAATATGGCGGCCTTCGCACCACTGACTTCAGGCGCAATTTACTATAAAATATGTATAACACAATATGCATACAACTGAGCTCTTTGCGGCAAACAGACGCACGGACTTCAATAGAACTATTTAAAAGTTATAGGGATAAGTTTGGCCGGTTTTTGGGAACACTGACACGCAGTGATTGCAATAGAACTGCAAAAACAAAAGGGACAATTTCACCTCCTATCAGAAGTCTGCTGGCCAAAAAAGTGTTAAAAAAGAATGCTTTTTCAATTCAAAGTCACAGAACACACTGGGCTACACAATATCTCCCTTCTTTTCCAAAGCCTATCCTCCTGCCGCCCCCACCCCCGCTCCCGCAGCCCTGCGGCTGGACACACCAGTAGATATCTCTAAAACTTTCTCTAACTAAATAAGAAGTGAAATTCTCTAATCTAATGATATTCTAAGCTACAGCTAGGTGGATGGTTTCTTTACTTAGAAGAGACTATCTCACAGAGCTGTTAGAACAGCTACTGGTTTAAATGACGAGATGTCCTGCTGTGAATTGTCATAGACAGAAAATGAGCTGAACAGGAAATGCAGTTGCATAGATTAAACGAGGTCATATGATTTTTTCAGCCAATGAGATCCATACACCGCAAAGTGGTGAAGTTGTACATCCTCCTCACCCCCCTCTATCCTCGGAGCTGATTGGCTGGCCACCAAAATGATAGTAAATGCTGAAAGTGGCGCAATATTAATAGATTATCTGTAAGATTGTCACCTAAACTATCGCGTGATCGGAAATTTCAGATAAGCCTAAAAACCGTGCCGTTTTCAACTTTTGTCGATAATATCACTCATCCCTACTGTGGACGGCTCTGCGCAATGAGACTAACCAGTGACTGGGTGCTTTAAATCTGGCGTCAGGCAAGTTGGTGTTCGACAACGGGACAAATATCCTTGGTGCCCTTAAGAACGGTAGACTTGCGCACATCCCTTGCCTGGCACACGTCATGAACCTGGTTGTGCAGAAACCTAAATTGCTATCCGGGTCTTGACTGCTTGCTGAGGAAGGCTCGAGGTCTGAGTTCACACTTCCAGCGGTCGCACTCTGCTTCAGCCCGACTGGCTGCGTTGCAGCGTCATCTTCGCCTCCCCATCAACCATCTCATTGCTGACGTGGCAACACGCTGGAATTCCACCCTCCACGTTCTTCAGCAGTTGTGGCAGCAGCATAATGCCACTGCAGAATGAAGTGGCGCATGGCCTGATAAGCAGCGGTGCGGACCTCAGGGTGTTGAGCCATAGAGAGAGCTAGGTGAAAGATCTCTGCACCATCCTTGCCTGTTTTGAAGATGCCACCAAAATGGTCAGTCAGGACAATTCCCTTGTCAGCATGACCATTGTGGTGATAATTGTACTGGAACAAGTGTTAGACACTCTGAATCAGCTCAGAGCACAGAGGGGGGTGAGGAGGGTGAACGACATCAGCACTGGGCATTGTAGAGATCTCATTGGCTGCTAAAATCATATGCCCTCGTTTTATGTATGTGGCTCCATTTCCCGATCAGCCTCATTCATTCACTATCTGACTAGAGATCAACAAATCGCTGCCTGTCCCAATAGCTTTTTTCAAAGCTGCGAGAGACAGTTTTACATCGTTTTTTATACAGAAAAGCATCCTAGTTAGAGTACCTGTCAAGCTTAGGATATAGCCAGATTAGACAATTTTAGTTACTATTTAGTTAGAGACTTGTGAAGAGATCGAGTGCTGTGTGCAGCTGCAGGGGTGGAGCAAGGGGTGGGGGCAGCAGAGCCTGTCCTGTGAACTCACAGTGAAATAGCATTGTTTTTTACTACTTTTTGCCCAACAGACCCCCCCAACTGAGGTGAAATTGTCCCTTTCTTGTTGTTTGCAGTTCTATTGGTCTCTGTGCATCTCAGTTTGAAACAAATAGCCCACTTGTACGCTTATTTGGTTGCAGATATTTTATTTTAACTGGTGCATGTTCTCAGCGATGGCAAAACACCATATGTAATCCATATAACTTTTATATAGTTCTATTGCAATCTGTGTGTCTCAGTTTGGCGCAAATAGCCCACTTGTATGCTAATTTGGTTACAGATATTTTATTTTAACTGGTGCATGTTCTCAGCAGTGGCAAAACACCATATGTAATCCATATAACTTTTAAATAGTTCTATTGCACTTTGTGCGTCTCAGTTTGGCGCAAATAGCCACTTGTACGCTAATTTGGTTACAGATATTTTATTTTAACTGGTGCATGTTCTCAGTGGTGGCAAAACACCATACTTAAGCTGTATAACGTAGCAAATAGTGCTATTGGTCTCCGTGCTTGTCAGTTTGGCGCAAATAGCACACTTGTATGATAGTTTGTTGAAAACTATCAATTGCTAGTCCTACTTGGCATTTGTAAATCTCAGGGACTGAAGGAAGCACACTGTTGATTTGGTGTTACGGTTCTTCCACCAGACCGCATTTCACAGATATTTGATAGAAACAATTCTGTTTATAATCCTAGTTGGCCGTTGAAAATTAGAGGGATTTAAAAACACCTGTGATTTGCTGTCTTGGCAGTATAGTTTTTCAATAAGAGACTTTGAAAAAATATTTTATACCTTTTAAATTTTTATCTTTCTGAACATGGAGCGAACTACAGGTGGTAAGCGAGCAAAGAGGGGTGTAGGACATGGAGGTAGAGGTACGAGCGAAGGTGCCCCTTCCAGTACTGGAGACAACAGGCAAGCCAGCAGATCGTCGGTTGCAGGATCGTCAGGCCTGTCATCGCTTGTTCGGTGCCCTGTGAATCTCAGTAACGAACAGCGTCGCCAATCTGTTCTTTAGTGGTTAACACAACCTATATCCAGCAGTTTTACCTCCTCTTTCTCTCAGTCACGGCCACAAATGTCATCATCATCATCAGCATCCGTCCAACCTGAAGCAAAGGGAGACCAAATGACAACTCATGTACACACAATTAACTGGCAACAAAAGAGATATAAAATACAGACAGCACTTTAAATGTATCGAAACTCATGTACACACCACTGTGGATAATCCATGTTCAGAAGTCCTCTTTGATGACACAATACAGTGGGGGTCAGAAGAGGCCACAGATGATGATTTTGTCTGCTCTGATGCCCAATCGCTGATGCCATCAGAGGAGGAGAAGGAAGCTGGTCAGTCAGCACAAATCCCGAGTGGTCGGCAACACTTTGCAGTGCCTGTGGCCTGAATCCCGCAGCTCCAGGATGTAGAATGTCAGGACGAGAAAGTAAGCTGTGATGATGATGATGACATTGCGGATCTAACGTGGTCTTTTCAGCAGAATTTGCTTGCAAGCGCTTCATCAGTGGATGAGGAGGAAGACGATGGAGGAGTGTCAGTACAGGTCCCCTGAGATTATTCCGCCAGCCATGGTCAGTCGTGGCAGCAGAAACACCGTTACTAGGTTTTCACCATTGAAAAGGTCCAGGACCTCTGAAGCCTGGGCCTTTGTCGATCAAGCCACAGCCGTCATATGCCGGATTTGCCGTAAACACATCAGTAGAGGGAGGAATCTAAAGTATTTAACCACCACCAACATGACTAGTCACATGCAGCGAATGCATGAGTTGAAAAGGAGGGATCACTTGGCGAAAAAAGGCCACACAAGTCCTGGGCTTCCAACCACTGTCACACCCTCTGTCTCCGCCTCATCCTCCTCCGCCACTTCCAAGACCAAGCATTCCTCTTCTGCCCATGTACTTCAGCGGCATAAGCAATGATCAGCCTCCGCTTCAGCCTCCATCGTCGCCCAAGTACCACCAGCACCATCAGAGACACAGCCTACCCCTTCTACTTCCACCAGTTTGACCTGCATGCCGTACAGCAGCCAGTCTAGCAGCTAGCCTTCCGTGTACCAGGTGTGGGAACAGAAGAAATACTTCAACCCAAACATCCCAAAGCCAAAAGCCTGAATGTCGGCATTGCCAGGCTTTTGGCCTTGGAAATGTTGTCTTTCTGCCTGGTGGACACAGATGGGTTCCGCCACGTCATGATCCTTGCCTGCCCACAATACCAGATGCCGTGCAGGCAATACTTTTCCCGAAAATAGGTCCCTGCCCTAACCAGCCAGGTGTCATCTAAAATCTCCAGCGCGTAGTCTGCATCTCTGTCTGTCAAAGTCCGTCTGACCATCGACACATTGACTATTAATCACGCTCAAGGCTGCTGTATCTCTGTGGGTGAGTTGGCTGGATGTGTCCGGTGATGATGGTGGGTCTCAGGCTCGGAGCGCGTTCTTCAAAACTGCAGGGTTGGTGCAGGGTTCTTTCCCACAAGGTCCACAGGTAGCATCACGTGCCAAGAGAAACCAGACTGTGTTGAAATTAATTTGTCTTGGAGACCGTCAACACACAGGTCAAGAGCTGTGGATGGCTCTGCGCAATGAGATTGAGCAGTGGCTGGGTGACAAGAACCTGGTGCCAGGCAAGGTGGTGTGTGATAACGAAATCTCCTGGCCAACCTTAAGATCGGTAGGCTGGAGTGTGTTTTTCTACACTATGTGCATGGGGGCCTTAAAGGCCCCCATGACGTTAATATGTATATTTTTAACATCATGCGTTGTCAAGAAATTTCTAAATCGCTACCCCGGTCTCGACTACCTGCTAAGGAAGACTCGAGGTCTGAGCTCACACTTCCACTGTTCGCACCCTGCTTCGTCCCGGCTGGCTGCGTTACAGTGTCATCTTGGCCTCCCAGTCAACCATCTCATTGTTGACGTGGCAACACGTTGGAATTCCACCCTCCACATGCTCCAGCGATTGTAGCAGCAGCGTAATGCCATTACGCAGTACGAAGTGGTGCATAGCCTGACAAGTAGTGGTGCTGACCTCGGGGCGTTGAGCCACCGAGAGTGGAGACAGGTGAATGAGCTCTGCACCATACTTGCGAGTTTAAAAGAAGCCACTAAAATGGTCTGTTCGCACAATGCTCTTGTCAGCATGAGCATTGTGGTGATCTTAGTTCTGGAACAAGTGTTGGACACTCTGAAACAGCATGTCCCACCAGCAACGGAGGAGGAGGCGGATACAGATGCGGACACAGAGACTTACTCTCCATCGGATAAGAAGGCCCGAGGGTCGATGCGTACGGCATTACTACACATCACTGATGGGTGCTGCTATACACGCATGGAAAATCTTTATCCACCCGTATGGGCACGGAGAGGAGAGTGGTGCGTGGTCCCCTGTTATCCCCTTGTGGTGCAACACGAAGTTACCGGAATTACTGAATTTGCCAGACTTTGGGTTCTGGGCGACGAGAGGGGTGAAATACCTTGCCCAGCTCTATCGGGAGGGCATCTTTCGGCCCTTTGGTGAAATGCAGATTGAGTTCCATCTTCCGAGAGGGTCCTTTTTTAGATATCTACAGTTGAGACATGCTTGTATAACCCAATTTGGGGTAACACGGGTCCTCCTCGATTATGGTTACTTAGAATCCATCCTTAGGAGGGCAATCCTTCAGAAACCAGTCTCTGTTATTTACAAGGCCATTATGAGTTGTCAGACTTCCCCACTGGAGGTCTCCCTTGCGAGGTGGCAGCAGGATATACCATCCTTGCCGAACGAGGCAATCTCGGAGATGGAATCCTCCTGGCGCTTGTCAGTATTAAGTGCTAGAGAACAGGTAATTCAAACGAAATGGCTCCATCGGGTTTACCTCACGCCAGTTAGGCTATATCAAATGAAGTGTTTAGTTACTGCGGTCTGTCCAGATGTGGTGAGCAAAGGGGTACCTTTTTCCACATGACATGGGAGTGTCCGATCATACAGAATTATTGGAGAGAGATTCATAACTTCTTAAATCAGAGATTGGGTTTTCCTAATGTGTTGTCCCCAGAAAACAGTCTCTTGGGTTTGGTACAGGAGCTGGTCCCTGGTAAAACTGAGCGCACCCTTTATAGACTGCTACTCTTCTATGCCAGGAAAATAATCCTTTTAAATTGGAAGCCTCCTAAAGTGCCCTCTCTAGAACAGTGGAAACAATTGGTGAATGCAGAGCTGCCAAGGTATAAGACCACGTACGCTGCCAGGGGTATCCCTAAGAGATTCTCGCTAGTTTGGAGTAACTGGATTACAGCGCTCACTGTGTGAATAGTCAAGAAGGAATGTGGCAGATCAGGGATGGTTTGGTGTGCATGTGAAGAATGAATGAGATCTGTGAATATGTATGACAGAAGCAATAGTAGTATATCTGGGCAGAGGTGAGTGTGTTCGAAGACACAGACAATATACTGGATTATTTTAGCTAGTTCCAATGACAATGTATTGAAGTGTTTTTGCTGATCTATATTTTGCGGGGGCATATCCTGTCCTTGTAAATGTAATCCTGCCTAGTAGAGTCACTTCAGGTATATCAGTGATGAGAGAAACAAGGATAACTTAAGTGAGACACTGATTATAATGTGAGTAAATTGATATATGTGAACTCTGTATTACCTGCAATGCTTCTGTGAAAGTATGTCTCAATGTGATGTGATGTGTTGTTTTTCTATTTCTTTTGTCGTAAAGAAAAGTTCAAAAAAGTTTACAAATAAAGCCCTATAAAAAAAAAAAAAAAAAAAAGAAGGCCCGACAGTTTCACAGCTTTATCGGTTTTCGTTAGGCGGTCATTCGGGGTCCAGAGCTGGTGCAGGGCGGCACTTGAGCTCTCGGGGTACAGCGTCTGAGGCAAGTCAGGGCTGTGTTGATGCTGAGGAGGAGGAAGCGGAGGAGGAGGATGAGGCATGGCTGGACACTGAAGGTACCGATGTCTCTACTTTGGAAAGAGGTTGGCACGGACTTGAGGCGGAGGAGGAAGACAAGGAAGATCAGTTTACTAGTGCCCCTTGACCCCGAGGCTTGGGAAATCAAGGCTCCATCTCTCACATGAGTGCTTGCATGCTCTATTTCCTCCAACATGATCCTCACATTAAGGCCATTAAAATGAACAACACTGGGTTACTGGGCGGCCATCCTCCTCGAACCTCGTTACAAAGCGAAACTCAGCACTTTTCTTCCACTCACCCAAATTGAGAGTAGAATGCAGGAATTTGAGACTGAGCTCATTGATCAACTGAAGACATCTGTTGCATCTGCTTCACGTTCTTCTAATGTCGCAGTGGAACAGCGTCAGCAGCGTGACAGCAGTAGAGTGGCAAGTAGCCGTAGCAGCAGCAGCAGCAGGTATTGTGGCAAAAGTCTAATGGGTGACCTCTGGCAATCCTTATCCTTGCTGGTTTTGTGGTTAGGAGTCTGTAAAAGACACCAATTGTACACAGTTTCATGAAAAAACCTTATTCCAATTACTCATTTCTTCATGAAAATTTTAAGAACTGTCAATGGTTTTGGGGTCATGGTGCTGTGAAAAACAACTATTATCCAGGTCCTTTAGTACAGAAATTGGTTTCAAAGTGGCAGTTCTTCTTCACAATTTTTAACAGTGGCTGAGAGGTCATTTTTATAATTTTTAGGGTCATGGTGCTGTAAAAAACAGCTATAATACAGGTCCTATTGTAGAAAAAGGGGTTTGTAACAGGCATTTGTTCTTCACAATCATCAACATTCATCGAAAGGTCATGTTTTGAATTTTTGGGGGCATGCTGCTGTTAAAAACAGCTATAAAACAGGTCCAATACTAAAAAATGTGGTTTGTCACAAGCATTTGTTCTTCACAATTGTCAACAGTCACCAAATGGTCATGTATTGAACTTTTGGGGGCATGCTGCTGTAAAAAACAGCTATAATACCGGTCCTATTGCAAAAAATTTGGTTTCTAACAGGCTTTTGTTTTTCAAGATTGACCTTTTTTTTTTACATTCCACCAGGTTTTATAGGTTGGGTGATCAGTACACAGGCACTGTGAAAAATCTTTTAATTTTAACCTTAAACTCTAGTAGAATGGAAATCTATGAATAAAAACATGAATGAAAAAATGAAAAATGAAAAATCAGAATTAAAAAAACTAGCGGCTTTTTCAACTTGAAGTTCAAAATACAAGTTGTTTTTATTGTAAAAAATAAAAGAGCACCCTTTGTACCAATAATGCAGCTGCCCTGGGGAGTGGCGTGGTTGACAATTTAACCACTTTTTATTGTAGTAATTTTTTTTCATGACTTCCCAGTACTTCACATCACACTCACTACACACTTGAAGGTTTCAAAAAGATTAACAGCACTTTAACATAGTTACTGAAATGAAAATAAAATACCACTGCCCAGAAATAGGAAAAACATACTTAACACAATTGAGAAAACTAAAAAACAAAGAAGTGGTGGGGTTCCCTCGTATTTTAAAAAGGTGTTTTCGAGAATTAAACTACTAAAAAACTTGCATTTACAAAATAGCTGATAAAAATATTCCTCTGAACTGTACAAGGGAGGTACAGAAACCACTGCCAAAAGATTTGAACAGATGTAGGTTATTCAGAGGACATGGAGTATGGAGCACATTCGCCACCCCAAGAAAAGATACAATTTGAGGAAAACGAGAAAAAGAAAGCCAAGAAAAAGGACACTTAAGTGGAACAGGAGTGTCAAACACCAGCGTTTCCAAGTGGAGCTCAATTGGTCCGCACTCATAAGGAGGGGCAAGTGCTCTCGTAGAGGCAGAAATTTCTCAAGCGCTACCCAGGTCTTGACTGTCTTCTGAGGAAGGATCGAGGTCTTAGCTCACACTTCCGCTTCTGCACTCTTTTCGTTGCTGCATCATAAGTGCATTTTTGCAGTGTTAATAGATGACTGATGTCAGTCATCTGTGGGTCATGCAGGTTTTTGGGTCATGCTGCGGTACAGGACATGGATAGTCAATGTCCACTTCACTAAAATACTGGTTCAAATACTACTTTCTTCCGGCACTTTTTGATCTGTGGGTCATGCAGGTTTTTGGGTCATGCTGCGGTACAGGACATGGATAGTCAATGTCCACTTCACTAAAATACTGGTTCAAAGACTAATTTCTTCTGGCACTGTTTAATCTGTGGGTCATGTGGGCTTTGGGGTCATGCTGTAGTACAGGACAGGTATAGTCAATATCCAGTTCTACTAAAATAGTGGTTCAAAGACTAATTTCTTCTGACACTTTTTAATCTGTGGGTCATGCGGGTTTTTGGGTCATGCTTTGGTACAGGACAGGGATAGTCAATGTCCAGTTCACTAAAATAGTGATTCAAATACTACTTTCTTCCGGCACTTTTTGATCTGTGGGTCATGCATGTTTTCGGGTCATGCTGCGGTACAGGACATGGATAGTTTATGTCCACTTCACTAAAATACTGATAAGATCCCCTTGAAAAAGCGTTTAGCGAAACGCGCGTCGGGGTGGCACGGAGGTCCAGTCGTCACAATCCTCTGGCATCATCATTTTCTATTGCGGACACCTCCTCGGTATGGTATCACTTTGATAAGGCCAAGGTGTCTCTTTTTTTGAATTTATTCATTAGGAGGTTGGTTATTTGGTATAATGCCATAAATATATATATTTTGGGGACGTGACCCTAGACCTCTGTGCTCATACATTCATTGTTTTATCTGGGTAGAGGTATTTTTTCTTATTTTTAATATTGGTGTTGTTATTTCATTATTATGCATTATTAATAACGTTTTTTTTTTTATATATTTTTAAATGGGTTTCTCTTTTGTTGGTTGTTTTAACTAAAATACTGGTTCAAATATTACTGCCTTCTGGCACTTGGTAATCTGTGGGTCATGCAGATTTTTGGATCATGCTGCGGTACAGGACAGGTATAATCAATGTCCAGTTCAACTAAAATACTCATTCAAATATTACTTTCTTCCGGCATTTTTTGATCTGTGGGTCATGTAGGTTTTCGGGTCATGCTGCGGTACAGGACATGCATAGTCAATTTCCACTTCACTAAAATACTGGTTCAAATATTACTGCCTTCTGGCACTTGGTAATCTGTGGGTCATGCAGGTTTTGGGGTGATGCTGTGGTACATGACAGGTAAAGTCAAGGTCCAGGTCAACTAAAATAGTGGTTCAAATACTACTTTCTTAGGGCACTGTTTAATCTGTGCGTCATGCGGATTTTTGGGTCATGCTGTAGTACAGGACATGGATAGCCAATGTCCAGTTCAACTATTATGGTGGTTTAAATACTACTTTCTTCCGGCACTTTTTAATCTGTGGGTCATGTGGGTTTTGGGGTCATGCTGTGGTACAGGACCGGTATAGTCAATGTCCAGTTCAACTAAAATAGTGGTTCAAAGACTACTTTCTTCCAGCACTTTGTGATCTGTGGGTAATGCAGGTTTTTGAGTCATGCTGCGGTACAGGACAGGGATAATCAATGTCCAGTTCAACTAAAATAGTGGTTCAAAGACTACTTTCTTCCGGCACTTTTTATTCTGAGGTTCCATCAAGGGTATCTTTGCTGGTTTTGGGGTCATGCCGCAGTAAAATAAACCAATAGTAAAGGTCTTATTGAAAAAAGCTTATTTCCCACACTTCAAAGCCTTCAAAATTAACAGCGGTTACTGGGTGTCCACCCTCCTTGATCCACGTTCCAAATCCAAAGTCAGCAATTTCCTTTAACTCAATTGACAGTAGAATGTAGGAATTTGACACAGGCCTCGTTGACCAACTAGAGACATCTGTTGCATCTTCTTCACCTTCTAATGTCACGATGGAACAACGTCAGCAACGTGCCAGCAGTAGAATGGCAAGTAGCCGTAGCAACAGCAGCAGCCACAGAAGCAAGATTGTAATATTTAATTTCTTATTGCAAGTTTGTATTCTGAGGGTCCATAAGGGCATTTTTTGGTGGTTTTGGGGTCTGGCTACTTTAAAATTGATGCAAGGGGTGGGAATAGGGCATTATTCTTGTCAGGGGCTGGAATCAAAAAGGTGCTAAATAGGATAGGATAAATGTTAAAATAGGAAGTAGTAATGGGTGGGCACCCTATTTGATTTAGCTGCATGTCGTCATGAAATGGTTCATAGATGACTGACGGCAGCCCTGGCTCTCGCCACACCCACTGTAACTAGGTCTCTGCCAGCTGAACTTCTGCATTTCCCTTTGGGACTTTCTTGCTGCCATCTCATATGTGACGAGTTGTTGGTCCCTGGTGCAAAAAGTGATAGGGGTCTCCTGCTAGTTTCTAGAGATGGGCGAATCGATTTTAACGAAGTGGAATTAGTTTAGAATTTCAGGAAAACTTCGATTCTGCACAAAGCCGAAGTTTATGGTACTTTGCAGGAACGAAGCATCTTTTTTTGTAAAATGGCCACAAGCATATCGCGTTACATGGGGCGAAGAACTCTGGGAGGAAGAAAGGAGGACCCTAAATGACATGAAGCCAATCAGAGACTGGCGGGATTTTGTGACGTCACAGCACTATAAGTAAGGACGGCACATGCGCTACTCACAGTCCTCTTGTTGTGTCTATTGGCATAACAGCGTCCCTGCTGCTGCATAGCTCTCATTATACAGCTTTACTTACGATTGGGGAAGGGGAAAAAAGACCATTGCAAGTCTGTTACTTGCTCAGTCACTCAGTGTTCTGTGTCTGCTACTACACAGATCTCATTATTTCAATTTCTCCTGTTGTATTAGGGAATTTTAAATTCAAGTAATCCACTCAATCCTGATAGTGTTGTATTGGGATTGAAATAAAGACCGCTTTTTCTGCGCCACTGTTTCAATTTTCCTGTTGTATTGGGGAAATTTTTTAAAATTCAAGTAATCCAACTCAACCCTGAATAGTGTTTTTATTGGGATAGAAATACAGACCGCTTTTTCTGCGCCATTATTTCAATTTCTCCTGCTGTATTATTAGGGAATTTCAGATTCTGGGAATCCTCTATCCTGTTAGTGTTGTATTTGGAGTGAAATACATGGTGTGTATTTATCATATACAGACATCTTCATTAAACAGAGTCTGTAAATTTTTTATTTTACATTATGTCAGACAGAGAGGTGGTAGGCTCTTCACATGCGGGTGGCAGTGGCACAAACGTTCCTGGAGCAGGCACAGGTCGCAGCACAGTAAGGGGACGTCGGAGCAGGGGTTACTCGGTGAGGCCAGAACTGCCGGTGTTATCTAGCGGCTGTGTGTTGACCAGCAACCCAAGGGTTCTTGATTGGTTGACTAGGTCATCCACTTCCTCCCAGATGACATCTGACAACCCCAGCCAAGAGTCGTTGGGAACGTCAGACCCCACCCTTGTTGGCAGGGACAGGAGCGGGTCAGGCCCTAAACCTGCCCTAAACCCGCCCCCTGCCCTTTTCCAGTTCCCTCACCCCAGGATTTTCCCAAATGTGGCCCTGGGCTAAAGCCCCCAACTTTTACAGCGAGGATTAACTTTTTTGGGAGGCAGTCGGGCCAAATACGGGGCCCGCGAAGAGGGTGGGGCACATTTTCCGCTGCTTCTTGCAGTAGGCGGGAAAAGTAGTGTTTTGGAGGGGCCGGGGAGGTTATGTTGAAAAGCAGCCCAGGCTTTTGCATATTTGAGAGCTTTAGAGGGGGAATGGGAAATTGACGGGCAAACAAAAAAAAGTAAAGGAAAAGAAAGAGGGTGTCAATTTTGCGCGCCCCGGCGGGGGGTGCAGCCAGAAAGTGGGGTAGTGTTCCCCGGGGATTTCACCCAGGGCAGAGGTACGGGGGGTAAAACCCCCCCGGGGGGTACCCCCCCAAATTTCGCGGGGGCCCAAAGAAAGTACCCGGCACAGGGGCCCTTCCCCAACCCAAAGGGCAAGCGGCCCTTTAGTAGTCACTCGTGTGGGGTTTGGTTTTAAATAACCCACCTACACAGCTTTTTTTGTGGGCGTTTTTTGCTAAAAACCCCAGAGGAGCCGAAAGGGGAATTTAGAATTGGGGGGCCGGGAAAGTAAAGGGTTGGTAGGGAGCTAACTTTGGGCCCCAAAGGCCCTGTGCCCAACACTTTGCAGGTCCCCCAACCAGGGGCCCTGGAAGAAACGTTTTCTCGAGGTGGTGGTCACCCTGCGGGCCCCCCAACCCAACAGCACCCCGGGGCCTAGTGGCACACATGCCTTTTTAAAGCCAGTCAAGGCTCCACCCCCTTGCCAAAGAGAGCTTTTTCTCTTTGCTTTGGGTCTCCGGGTTTCCAGTTTGCCCCTGCTCCTCCCCTACTCAGGGCGCCAGCAGTCTTTTCAAGAGGCGTTTCCCAGAGGACAACAGTATGCGCCCAAACCATCCAAAGGGTGCAGAAGTGCCCTTTGTTTCCTGCCCAAATTTGTTGGAAACGGGCCGGTCCCTCCCCTTCCCGGGTTGGGGGAACTCTACACCCTTTTCCAGAGAACTAATGGTTTGTCCCAAAAGCCAAGTTGGGGGGAAAGTTCCAAGCCGTAATTTTTTTTAAAAAAAGGCCCTGTACAGCCCTTAAACAAATATTTTAAAACCCAGAAGGTGGGCCAGTCTTTGAGCCCTATGGGGTTTTCTTCCAAGGTGCAGGGCAGCGCGATGTATGGAACTGTAACTAACGGTCAGAGCCAGTACTTTCCCCTTTAGGGGCCCAAAGGGGTGAATGTTTTTAATCCCCAGAAAAACCATAAAATTGGGGTTTAGGACACGCCGCTTTCTCCTCCCTTTGGGTCAAATGTTTGCTCCTGCACCAATGTCCCCTCCTCCTCCTCCACCCCCCCCTCAGTCCCCCAATTTTCTCCCTTCATCATCCCACATGTGAGGGAACAGCGGGTGTCAGGAGATCTACAACTGGTTTGCCGGGACGACCAAAGTCACGAGGGGGGAAACCCCCGGTTTAATGCAGCAAAAAAATCGATTTTTGGGCCCTTTATCCGCGCCAACTGCAAACCCCGAAACCATAGTGAAGGGGCCAATGGGAGAAACCCATGGTGTCTGTGTTTGCACCGGGGAGGTATGGTCCATGCGCCCTCCCATGGGCCCCATGTTCAATCTGGTTGTAAAAGGGTTTCCCTGAAGTCTTCCACGGGATCTTAAAGACTTTTCAAAAAAAATGGACGGAAATGGGGAAATGCATTTCCCATCCTTTCCTAAAAAACCCAGGCACCCCTCCTCGGTTTCCCAGCGGCAGAAGGGGCCCCCCCCAACACCCGCTGATATGCAATTTTTCCCACCTTTTGGGAAATTCCAGCCTGTATGAACAGAGAAAGGCTTTAACAATTTTTTGATGACCCAAAAGCGGAAAACAGTACCCCCATGTTTAACATGGTGTAAACCCGGGGGGTCATGCTTTACCCCTGCCGTTTTGAGGGCCCTTTGAGGAAGCGACGTTATTTGTCAGTCGCCAGGACCCATGGGATGAAAAAAAAAATCTGTTGGACAGGGGACTGGGGGAAGTGGCGGGCACATCTTTCAGGGCCACATAAGTCCGGTAGGGGCTGAAGGGGGAGGAGGAGGGGGGAAATTGGGCACAAACAAATTGTCTGGTGAAATGGTGCTTTTTTAACCAAAGTGACAGGAGATTAGGAGCAGGAGCAGCCGGAGGAGGTAGATTTGGGCATGAGGAAGAAGAAACAGATGAACCCCCAAATACCGTTTTGGGAGGGTTTAAAAAGGAGATGGGGCAGGGGGTCCCTCGAGTCATTGTCGATGGGCCCCCGCATGGGTGATTTGCCTGGTAGTGAAAGCCCCCAATATCACCATCCGGCAGGGGGGGATGAGTTTGGCTCTTTCCCCCGTCTTGAACCCCCCGCTATTGGTCCAAAATTTGGGCCCCTTTTTTCCCGTGCTGGGGAGGGGAGGAAAAAAACTAAATTTCTATAGAGAATCCTGTGTGTCAGTTGGCCCTGCCTATTTTGCAGCATGGTGCATCCTCTGAAAGGTTGACCAGGGGGTTCCCCCCTCAGGGCTCACTTTTAGCACTGCCAGGCTGCTGGGGGGGGAAGGTGGGGGGGTGTAGGAGAAAGTACCAGCCCCCTTCGGCGCAATAAGTCTGGGTCATTGATGAGCGTTTCCCTTCCCCCGGGCATAGTGAGGAGGGAAATCACCAGAGCAGCCCCGGGAGGGTGGGGAAGCCTAAACCCAAAACGGGTTTTGGGGGCCCTTTTGGGGACGCACTCTGCTACCCCAGGTAGAAGATTTCTGGATCTGGGAAGCCAACGGATTTTGGGGCCCGGGAAACTTCCCAAAATTTAGTGGGAAGTGTCCTGCCCATTTCATTTGTGTGGTTCAGAATGGGTTTTTCAGTAGGGACGGGGGCCATATTTTAACCCGAGAAGAACTTGCTTGTCCCCCAAAAATTTGGGGGAGAAAACTGACCTTTGTCAAGATGAATAGGTTGGATCGGCCAGAACTTCCCAAACCCCAATCCCTTTGGAAATTAAAGGAATTATATCAGCCAGGGAAGCCCCACCAAAACTTTGAGAAATTAGCCCTTGGATTTCTAACTCCAAACCTCACCCCATATTTGAGCTACCCCCCGCCTGATGCCACACATTTGCTGCCAGTTGCTCCTTCTCCCCTCCCACCATTTTTTCCCAGGGAGGTATTCCCCACCCCCCTCCACACTTTTTTATTGGGCCACTTTTAAAACCTCATGCTGTTGCTGCTGCCTTTCCCCCCACACTCTATCATTGTGCCACTCTCTGCCCTCATGCTGTGTGTTGCTGTCCCGTCCCCTCCAAAATTGTCATTGTACACTTGTGGCTACTCCTGTTTCTTGCCCCCTCCAGAAATTTGTCATTGGGGCCCTTCTCTGACCTTTGCTGCTGCTGTGTTTTGCTGTCACTTCCACACTGTGTAATTGTGCCACTTTGTGGGCCCCTTTGATGTTGCTGCAAAATCCAGAATTTGCCCTTGTGCCACTTGTGGGGCCCCACGCATGTTTCTGCCAAGTGACAGCTGTCTCAATGGGCAACCCCGTGGTTTCCCAATTTCTGTTTTAAATCTAAGGGGCATTTCCCCCAATTTTTTTGGTTTTTCCCTTCTTTTTAAACTGTCGAAGGAATGAAAAGCATCAGGATTATAGCCCAATAGCAGGGGTGGATAAAAGAAAAAGAATTATGGAAAATATCCCATTTACTGGTCATCTCTGGTTTTGGATCAAAAAACTGAATTTTTTTTTGGCCTTAAAAAATTTTCTGATGGATTATTGACCGGGTTGGGAAAAAGGGCCCCTGACGGATGAAAGGAAAGGGGAAAATGATCGAGGCGTCAATGCAAAAAATTTCTGCCCACACCCCTCCCCCTAATTTCGGGGGCCCCCTACATGTATCAGCCCTTTTAAAGAACAGGTTCTGCCATATTTTGTGACGGTTTTTAAAAATTGGCCTCATGGATGCCCTCTGTGACGTCCCCTTACTGTTTCTGAGACCTGTGCCGGCTCCCGTAACCTACTACTGTGTTTTTTTGATGTACCGCAGGATCCCTTTGCCTGAGCTTGTTTTTTTTTCCAAATTTGGGGCTGCCATGCTTTATCAGGGTGATTCCCGCTTCAGTTTTTTGGTTGTTTTGCCCCCGTAACTGCCTATGGGGAAATTTTTGAGTGAAAACGAAATTTTAAGAGGGCTGGGGGTTCATGTGCGTGTATACTAAAACACAGCCTTTTTATGAAGACAAAACCAAAACTCCCCCTGAATTAAATTTTGGGATGGGGAAAGTTCTAAAAACACCCTGCAGACTCTCTGCAGCCAGGGAAAAAACTGTTTTTTAAATGGTTTTATTCCCAAAAAAAATTCGGGGCGAAAAATTTTTGCTGGAAAATTTTAGGAAACCCCAGCGAATTTGAATTTTTGAGAAAATTTGCCCCCTTTTCTACCATTAATGTGGGCTTTTTCCAATTTCCGTGTCTTGTTTTGTGTTTAAAAAGGGGGCCCCTAAGGGTGCTTTTTTTTTCGGTACCTGCTTTGGGGGGCGACGCCCCTCCTATGTTTCGATTAGCCCCTTGAAAAATAATGAAATTTTTTTAGCATTTTTGCACAGAATTTTTTTTTTGTGACCTTTTTTTGCCCCAATTGTCTTGCCAAGATTTTGCACATTTCCCGTTTTTTGTTGGGGGATGTTAATTCCGCTTCTCCTCAAAATGTTTTTTTGTAAGAATGAAGCTGGTTTTCCCTTCCCTAGGGCCCCTAATGGTCATCGGCGATTAAAATTTGTTTCGGCTATCGGGTAACGTCCTTTTTAATTCCCGATATTGACCATCGACACCAAATAACGATAAATTTACACAATGTTTTTCAGTAGTCATGATCATTTTGCCTTCCTTTCTTTCCTTTAGGGGGTCTGCTTTTTAATCAGTCACTAATCCATCATGATTGCTAAAGCCAAAAAGGAGGTGGAAGTGACAGCAGTAGCAGCAGCATGAGGAGACCTGAGTGGTGAGGGGGCAGCAGCATCAGAAGGCTACATAATGGCCGAGTGAAGATTAGGGAGGTGGGTAGCAATACCAGCCCCTGGCAAAGATGGTGAGTGGTAGAAGGAGCAGCTGGGAGAAGATGTGTGGCATCGGCAGGTGGCAGCATCAGAATAGTAGCTGAGGCAGGTAGCCAGAAGAATCCAGACTGATTTGTCAAAGTTTGGGTGAGGTGGCACGGCTGATCTAATCTGATGCATCAGTCATTGGTGTGTGGAAATCCTGGCTGATCCACGCCTGATTCATCTTGACAAAGGTGAGTCTCTCCACATTTTAGGTAGACAAGCGAGTTCTCCTTGGAGTAACTATGGCCCCCGCCGCACTCAACACCTGCTCTGATGCCACACTACTTGTCAGGCAGGATAGCTTCTCCAGTTCAAACTCGGGAAGTTGTGGACACAAATCCATATTCTCTTCCCAGTAGGCCATCGTATCTTCATTGTGGGGTGGTAGAATGCTCTCCAAGTAGGCCACCACCTGCTGGTTCAGAGTCTTCTCCATGTGCTGCTGCTTGTGAGTACCTTCCTCACTAGGTGGGTAAAGAAAGCTGCTCATCAACTACTCAAGACTCAGGTTGCTGCTGATGGAGCTGGTACTGCTCCTAAGCACCCAACCCCCACATCAGCCGTGGCAGTGGAACGTGAGCTCTGAGGAAACCCCCGGTCAGATCTGCTAGAGGATGGACGATGGCGTAGATAGGCAGCGGCCAACTTACTATATAGAATGTCACATGTAGTATACTGGAGGAGCACTAAGACTTGCCACTGCAGTGGAGGCTGGGGTGGTGGAGGTGAAAGAGGCGGACATTGGCGCAGGATGAACAGTTTGACAACATGGAGGAGAAAGCCACGTCTCCTGTCCAGGTTGCTGGTGTGGCTGGACAGGAAGCACATTCACCCAGTGGGCCATAAAGGACATGTACTGTCCTTGACCAAAGTTACAGTTCCACACGTCCACACTGCCTTGCACTTTGGAAGACACCAACAGGCTCAAGGACTGGCCCACCTTCTCTCACCTTATTTGTGCAGGGCTGGTACCGCCTTATCGAAAAGAAATGACGGCTTGGGACTCTCCACCTCGGCTCAGCACAAGTCATCAGTTCTCTAAACGGTGCAGAAGACTTGAAAAGGTAGAAACTGCAGTACCACCAATTTGGACAGGAGCACGGTCAGCTTCTGTGCCTTAGGATGACTAGACGCATACTGCTGTCTCTTGGCAATTGCCTTGGTGAACGACTGCTGGCGCCATGAGTGGCGAGGAGCAGGAGCATCTGGACCGGTAGATGATGGGAAAGACAGACAGCTCCCTTCTGCAGAGTTGGTGGAGTCTTGACTGCCTGAAATAGGATGCGTGCCACTGGGTGCTGTTGCTGCAGCAGGATGGACCACCACATTTGAGACATGTTTCTCACAGGCCACTGGATGTTGGCGCAGGGCTGTGGTGCCAACGTTAGGTCCCTGGCCTGAAACCAAAATTGAACTTTTTGGCCACAATGCAAAACGATATGTTTTGCGTAAAAGCAACACAGCTCATCACCCTGAACACACCATCCCCACTGTCAAACATGCTGGTGGCAGCATCTTGGTTTAGGGCTGCTTTTCTTCAGCAGGGACATGGAAGATGGTTAAAATTGATGGGAAGATGACATGGAGAAGGACTTGGGAATCCTGGTGGACAGTGAACTTAATTGTAGCAGCCAGTGACAGACAGCAGCTGCCAAGGCAAATAGGATCATGGGGTGCATTAAAAGGGGCATAGAGGCACATGATGAGAACATTATTCTCCCATTATACAAGTCACTGGTTAGACCACACATGGAATATTGTGTACAGTTTACAGCACCAGTGCACAGGAAAAACATTGTAGAGCTTGAACAGGTACAAAGGCGGGCAACAAAAATAATAAAAGGACTGGGTGGACTACAATACCCAGAAAGATTAGCAAGATTGGGGTTATTTCGTTTAGAGAAAAGAAGGCTTCGGGGGGACATAATAAATATGTTTAAATACATCAAAGGTCAATATAGAGATCTCTCCCAAGATTTATTTACCCAGGGCTGTATCCAGGGCCGCCATCAGAAATTTTGGGGCACCATACAGCTGGAGCCGCAGGGCCCCCCCCCGCTGGCCGACCCAACCCCTTGCTCCTCCCACTCCCTCCCCGGCCGTCCCGACAGAGCCCCACCTATCCCACAACCATCGCCACACCAGAAAAATTAAAAAAAATTGGGCGGGGTCACAAAAAAAAAATGCAATTGTGCCATTGTTTTTGGATTTAGTTCTTGCTGGATTATACAAGGTCCAGCAAATACCTCCACATGTCACCATTATAATGTTACTAGCAAAGCCAGTATACCCAGATCAATATTGCCAAGCAACAATATACAAATTCTAAATAATACCGCCACCCATCACTACCATATACTGACTAGCACCACCATAATGTTATTGACTAAACCAGTATACCAATATCACAAAACAAGAACAATATACAAGCACCTAATAATACCGCCACATCATCACCACATATCTCCAACATAACAATACTGAATAATACTGCCATACTGATTATAAACCATCACACCAAGACCAATATTTCCTCCATACAGTGACCCTATAGTGATAGATACCAGTGTACACATGTGCTCTGCAAATAGTTTACTTACATTTAGGGCCTCTCAGGTGACGTTTTGTCTGAGGAGTCGTTCACTTTCCCTTTTCTTCTCTATTCGGTCCAGACCTCCATGATGACTTCCTCCGTCCACCACTCGTCCCTGCAGAATTCACAACACAAACACCTGAGACTCACTTTTTTTTATCATTTTCCCAACTGAGTGCCCCTCCCCCCCATGTACAAACTCCCCATTTATAATGGCCCAAATGGTAAGAATTACCCCCTGGTAATTATGGGGCTCCCCCAGTCGGTATGTAGGTACAACGGGGCCCCCGGGCGGTAGCTAGGCATCCACCGGGCAGTAGCTAGGTAGCTTGGGGAGACGTAGGTAGCTTCGGGCCCCCGGGCGGTAGTTTGGCCACCCCTTTAGGTAGAATAGGGCCCTCTGTAGATTAGGGTCCCATTGTAGGCAGAATAGTCCCTCCGCTGTAGATTAGGGCCCCCTTGTCGGCAGAATTGTCCCCCCCCCCCCCTTTGTAGATTAGGGCCCCCTTGTAGGCAGAATAGCCCCCCCCCCCACCCTCCTTGTAGATTAGGGTCCCCTTGTAGGCAGAATAGTCCCCGCGCTGTAGATTAGGGCCCCCTTGTAGGCAGAATAGTCCCCCCCCTTGTAGATTAGAGCCCCCTTGTAGGCAGAATAGTCCCCTCGCTGTAGATTAGGGCCCCCTTGTAGGCAGAATAGTCCCCCCCCCACCCCCCTTGTAGATTAGGGTCCCCTTGTAGGCAGAATAGTCCCCCCGCTGTAGATTAGGGCCCCCTTGTAGGCAGAATAGTCCCCCCCCCTGTAGATTAGGGCCCCCCTGTAGGCAGAATAGTCCCCCCCCTGTAAATTAGAGACCCCCTGTAGGCAGAATAGTCCCCCCGCCTGTAGATTAGGGCCCCCCTGTAGGCAGAATAGTCCCCCCTGTAGATTAGAGATCCCCTGTAGGCAGAATAGTCCCCCCCCAGTCTTTGGGCCCCCTGTAGGCATAGTTCACCCCTCAGTATTAGGGCCCCCCTGTTGGCAACGGCCCCCCCCCAGTATTCGGGCCCTCTGTAGGCATAGTTCCCCCCACCCAGTATTAAGGCCCCTGTAGGCATAGTTTTCCCCCCCAGTATTAGGGCCCCCTGTAGTAATAGCCCCCCCTCCCCAGTATTAGGGCCCCCTGTAGTCATAGCCCCCCCCCAGTATTAGGGGCCCCCTGTAGGCATAGCCCCCCCAGTATTAGGGCCCCCCTGTAGGCATAGCCCCCCCCAGCACCGCCCCGCTCCGCCCGCTGGCTGTAGCTGAAAGCGGAGGCGGAGCGGTTCTAATACAAAGCTGGGACCACACACACACACCCCCCCAACCCCTCCCCCCCGGACCTCTCACCATGTAGAGCGCGGCGCTCGGCCGCACCGTGCTCTACAGTGTTTGTAAAAAAAAAAAAAAAAAAGAAATAAGCGGGCCTGCTTGAAGCGGGCCGCCTTATCTCTCTGGGCCCGGTACAGCTGTACGGGTTGTACTCCCTGTAAGGCGGGCCTGGCTGTATCTAGAACAAGGGGGCATCCTCTACGTCTTGAGGAACGAAAGTTTCTACAGAAAGAGATTCTTTACTGTAAGAGCAGTGAGACTGTGGAACTCTCTGCCAGAGGAACTTGTCATGGTGAATTCACTAACAGAGTTCAAAAAGGGTTTGGATGCATTTCTGGAGCATAATAATATAACAAGTTATAGTGGCTAGGATTCTGGAGAGGGGTCATTGATCCAGGGATTTTTCCGATTGCCAGCTTGAAGTCGGGAAGGAATTTTTTCCTAAAATGAGGACAATTGGCTTCTACCTTATTGTTTTTTTTTGCCATCCTCTGGATCAACACCTTAGCACAACAGGCTGAACTGGTTGGACGTCTTGTCTTTTTTCGGCATTACAAACTATGAAACTACTATGAAATCCTATTGGAGTCTGCAAAAGACCTGACACTGGGACAGAGATTTACCTTCCAACAAGACAATGATCCCAAACATAAAGCAAAATCTACAATGGAATGGTTCACAAATAAACGTATCCAGGTGTTAGAATGGCTAAGTCAAAGTCCAGACCTGAATCCAATCGAGAATCTGTGGAAAGAGCTGAAAACTGCTGTTCACAAACGCTCTCCATGCCACCTCACTAAGCTTGAGCTGTTTTCCAAGGAAGAATGGGCAAGAATTTCAGTCTCTCGATGTGCAAAACTGATGGAGACATACCCCAAGCAACTTGTAGTTGTAATCACAGCAAAAGGTGGCGCTACAAAGTATTATCTTAAGGGGGCCAAATAATTTTGTACGCCCCACTTTTCAGTTTTTTATTTTTTACAAAAAAATTTAATTTTATATCTTTATGTTTGAAGCCTGAAATGTGGCAAAAGGTTGAAAAGTTCAAGGGGGGCGAATTCTTTCGCAAGGCCATGTTCGCCTAATCCGATGTCTTGGTAATAAACTGACTGACTGCTAGCACCGCTGTCTCCGTGAGCTCCTGCGCTGCTACTTTTTGGGCCGGAAGGGACCTGCAAAGCGGATGATCTACCCTATGGCCATTTGGCTTCTGACCTCACACTACTGCCACCCTACTGACTTCCGGCCACGCTACCGACTTGCTGGCTGTGTGACTGCCTGATGCACAAGCTGCCGCCCTCTTCCCCCGACGACGACGATAATAAAGCCCTTGCTTCACCCGGCTCCCAGTTACGATCGGCTACTTCGTCATCGATTAGTGTTAGCCCGTCACTGCTGTCCTCCTCAATGGTCTCAGTGTACAGAGCCTGACCGCTCACAACATAACCTCCCATGCCACTCTCCACATCACTACTTGCCCACCTACTGCAAGCAGCAGCGGATTTCTTCCACACCTCTTTGCTGCCCATTACCTGCTCACTTTCCTTAAATATTTTGACTTCGCTGTATAGTGGTGCAGAGCCCACAGCACAATGTAGTTCTCTGGCTGAGGGAACTGAATGGGACAGAGGCTGGTTGAGGATAGGTGAGGGTCCTTGAATTGCTCCCTGGCCATGCCAACCAAGGGTTGTGTCTGACAAACCCACCGACTCTTGGCTGGGGTTGTCAGATGTCATCTGAAAGGAAGTGGATGACCTAGTCAACCATTCAACAATCGTTGGATTGGTGGTCCACACACGGCCGCTAAATGACACCGGTAGCTCTGGCCTCGCCATTTGACCCCTGCTGTGTCTTTCCCTTACTGTGCTGCAACCTGTGCCTGCTCCAGAAACATTTGTGCCAAGGTCCCTCGCATGTGAAGGGCCTGCCACGTCTCTGTCTGACATACTGTTTGATCAAAAATTTACAATAAAACAAACTCTGTTTAATGCAGATGTGTGTATATGATAAATGCACACTGGGTTTCACAGAGTTCCCCACAATTAGTGAAAAAATTAACTCTTTGCCACAGATAGCAATATCCCAACAGAATGAACTGGATGGATTTGAGATGTGAGTATGGGAGAAATACACACAAACTGGATTTCACATAGAGTTCTCTACATTAGGTGAAAAAATGAACTCTTTGCCACAGAAAGCAATATCCCAAAATAAAAAAAGCTGGTTCAGGAACAGGTGTGCATTTAACACACACACACACACACACACACACACACACACACACACAACCACACACACACACATGTGTATTTGAAAGGTATCTCACCCAAATAACTCTAAAATCAGAAGTATTTTCCACAGAGTGCAATGTAGTGCAGCTACATAGAAGTGCGTGTGCGTAAGAAACACAGTGACAAGTGGCAGAATGTAACATGGCTGCCCTATTTATAGGGCTGTGACATCACAGAATGTGGCTGGCTGCTGATTGGCTGCATGTCTGCACGTGTCATTGTGGGTGTTTCTTTCTTTCTCCCATAGTTCTTTGCCCCATGTCACGCCATGTGCTCGCGATCATTTTCGATTAGTTACCACAAATTGACATGAACTTCGGCTTCGCTCAGAATCAAATTTTTCCGGAAATTCGAAACGAATTCCACTTCGTCGGATTTGATTCCCTCGTCCCTAATTATGATCAGATTCATTTTTTGGATTTGACGCTGCGGTGCGATGCCACGTCTGCCTCTATCATCATACAGACCTATTGCAAAGATACTTATGGAAACATGACATTACATGCTAGCTCCTGTCACCCTCTTCACACAAAAAAAATCAATTCCCTTTAGCAAGCAAATTAGATTAAAAAGAAATTTTTCTGATAATCTTACTTTTTGTAAGGAATCTAAAAATGTTACACGTGCTTTTTGTGACAAATGTGACAATGCTTTTTTTTTGGACTGGATGCTTAACACCCCTACTAAAAAAAGTTTCTAATGTCTCTAGGAATAACCTGTTAAAACCTAAAACTCATTTTCCTAAACAACAGCCACTTGTATTTTCCACTACCTTTTCCACTGAGAAATTTCCAACATTTTTATAAACATTTACCTGTATTGTATAATAACTCTATATATCATCGTATTCTGCAGCAGAGTTGTCAATGCATCTCAAAAAAGGCTCCCACATTGGAACATTTTATCCCCTTCTTTACTACCCTCCTTTAGTCAGTAAACCTACGTGGCTCAAAGATTTATGAACTTTTAAGTGTGGCAGCACCACATGCATCTGCTGTAGATTTATGAATGTATCATACCATTTCTGATAGATAAAATAAAAGAAAAAAGGAAACAGAGCAGATCGCTCCTCATGCAAAACCTTCAAAGTAAAATCTAAACCAACGCTAATTAAAAGCACGCACCTGATTTAGTTGTGCAATTAGAACCGGAGGCACAACTCTCCAACATGGATATCCAGTAGAAGTGGAGGGAAGACCGCTGCCTCACTGCAAGTCTCGTACTGAGAATCACTTAGAGTAGAAACAAGCTTCCATTCTGATGTTGGTGGTACCAGCCCCCTTCGGTTTGACTATAGACCAAAGTATTCTTTTCCAGTGATCACGGCGCAGGTCTTCAAGTTGAATAAAAGTATGTTTATTTGTGGGTGTCCGTTTATTTGTTTGAAACAAATAAACATACTTTTATTCAACTTGAAGACCTGTGCCTTGATCACTGGAAAAGAATACTTCGGACTATAGTCAAACTGATGGGGGCTGGTACCACCAACCTCAGAATGGAAACCTTATACAATTTCTTCTGAGTGACAACTAATATCGCTTATAACATCGGCAGCTACTAGAGTTGGGTGAATCGATTCTAACGAAGTGGAATTCGTTTAGAATTTCAGGAAAACTTTGGTTCTGCACAAAGCCGAAGTTTAGAGTGATTCGCGGGAACAAAGCATCTTTTTTATTAGTAAAATGGCCGGGAGCACATGGCGTTACATGGGGCAGAGAACTCTGGGAGGAAGAAAGGAACAACCTCAATGACATGTGCAGACATGAAGCCAATCAGCGACCGGCGGGCTTCTGTGATGTCACAGCCCTATAAATACGGACGCCATCTTAAATCCTCACACTTCTCACTGTGTCCTGTCATGACATCCTGCTGCTGCTGCTGCAGCAGCACTGTATTGAACTTATTGTAACTGGTGCCTGTTCTGGCAAAACATGCTATCTAATTCATATAACATTTAGAGCATTCTATTGCAGTCCCTGTGTCTCAGTTATGTGCAAATCACGCACTTGTATTCAAATTGGGTTACAGATATGTAATAGACTATAACGTGACAGCAGTAGAGTGCCAAGTAGCCGTAGCGGCAGCAGCGGCAGCAAGCATTGTGGCAGAAGACTAACGGGTGAACTCTGGCAATCCTTATTTACCACCTCACCAACGTATATAATGCAGGGCGCACATACGACACACAGAGACCGGCTTAAGATCATGGTGCACGACTATCTGCTCTTAACACCGATGTTTTTGGATATTTTCCGGACCCAATTAACTTCTGGATAACCAAAATGGATGAATGGCCCGAGCTCGCTCGCCACGACTTAGAGGTGTTGACCTTTTTTATTCTGAGTGCCCAAAAGCTCATTTTGCTGGTTTTGCGGTTAGGAGACTGTAAAAGACACCAATTGTACACGGTATCATGAAAAAAACGGATTCCATTTACTCACTTCTTCATGAAAATTTTAAGCACTGTAAATGGTTTTGGGGTCATGGTGCTGTGAGATACAGCTATAATCAAGGTGCTTTGGAGCAGAAATTTGGGTTCTAAGTGGCATTTCTCCCTCACAATTTTTAACAGTGGCTGAGAAGTCATTTTTATAATTATTTGGGTCATGTTGCTGTGAAATACAGCTGTACTACAGGTCCTATAATAAAATAAATAATTGGTTTCAAACAGACATTTGCTCTTCACAATTGTCAACAATGGACGAAGGGTCATGTTTTGAATTTTTGGGGTTATGAAGATGTCAAAAACAGGAATAGGTAGGACACTGTTAATGGACACATATTGCAAAATGACTTGTTTTTGCAAGATCTTTAACATAGCTAGCAATCCCTGTAGTGCGGGCAAAAAGTTTAATACAATTAAAAAAAGAGAAACAAAGACGTGTGGGATTCTATCCATTTTAAAAATATGTTTTCTAAATTAAACTACTAAAAAACTTGCATGTACAGAAAAACTGATACAAATATTCCTCTGATTTGTACAAGGGAGGTACAGTAACCACGTGTAAAAGACTTGAACAGATGTAGGTTACTCAGAGGACATGGAGTATTGAGCACATTCGTTACCCTAAGAACAGAGACAATTTCTTCCAGCACATTGAGTAAAATAAGAAAAAGAAAGCCAAGAAAAAGGGCACCTGGGTGGAAAAGGAGCGTTAAGCATTGGCGTTTCCAAGTGAAGCTCAATTGGTCCGCACTCATACGGAGGGGCAAGCGCTCTTGTAGAGGCTGAAATTTCTCAAGCGCTACCCAGTTCTTGACTGTGTACTGAGGAAGGCTGGAGGTCTTAGCTCACACTTCCGTTTCTGCACTCTGCTTCAGCACGACTGTTTTCGTTGCTGCGTCATAAGAGCATTTTTGCCGTCTTAATAGATGACGGACGCCAGCCCTGGCATTCACCACACCCACTGTAAGTCCGGCCCTGCCAGCTGAACCTCCATGATCCACGTTTACAGCCTCAGCCCCCTTGATCAGTAATTTCCTTTAATCCACTTGACAGTAGAATGCAGGATTTTCAGACGGGCCTCGTTAACCTACTGGGGACATCTGTTTCGTTTGCTTCACATTCTAATGTCATGGTGGAACACTGTCACCAGTAGAATGGCAAGTAGCTCTAGCAGCAGCAGTATTGGAAAACTAGTTTATTTTAATATAGTTTATTTCTTATTGCGAAATTTTATGCTGATGGTTCATAAGGGCACCTGTGTGGGTATTTGGGTCATGCTGCGGTGCAGGATATGAATAGTCAATGTCCATTTCACTAAAATACTGCTTCAAAGACTACTTTCTTCTGGCATTTTTTAATCTGTGGGTCATGCAGGTTTGAGGGTCATGCTATGGTACATGACAGGGATAGTCAAAGTCCAGTTTAACTAAAATGGTGGTTCAAAGACTTTTTCCAGCACTTTTTAATTTGTGGGTCATGCAGATTTAAAGGGCATGTGTCGTCAAAAAATGACTTATTGTTTAACTCACATTTTTATGTTAAACACATTTTTTTAGGAATTTTGGTTAAGTTTTTTTTTTTAATTTTCCATATCACTTTCAGTATTTTTTAAACAATTCTTAAGTCCTGCAGTTTTCACTTTGGTCACTAAGCCTAAAAATAGTCTGACACTTCCTGTTCTGTTTAGAGAGCTTTTCAGTAGTGTGCTCATTCAGTAAGAGCAGGGTCAAACTGAATGGAGACACCATTGTGTATAGATAACACAGAATCCACCAATCACAAGAGGAGATGTCTCAGCTCCCACTCTCTCCTCCCTTCACAGTGAAAACTCTCCTATACAATTCTGTGGGACAGAATCTGTCTTAAGAATCCTATGTGCATGAAGCTGCTGTAAAGTATCTCTCTGACTGCTGTTGAAGCAGTGAAAGCAAGAATGTCTTCCCCACAATCATATACAGTTGGCCGAATTGAGAAATCTACAATCAGGAAATAAAAATGACTGAGAGGAAAAGAATATGGATCAGGGTCTTGATTTAATAAGTAAAAAAAATAAAAATAAATTGGCGACAGATTCCCTTTAACCCCTTAACGACCCTGGATGTATGAGTACGTCCCAGGGCCGCTGAGGGTCTTTGAAGGGGGATCGCTCCGCGACACCCCCTCCCCCCACAGCCGCCTGGTGTTAGCGGCTGATCGACGCTAACACCCGGCAGTAACAGCGCCAGCGGGTGGCGTCGCCCGCTGGCGCAGTTTAACCTGTCAGACACCGCGCCAAAGATGGCCACGTCTGAAAGGCACCGATCGTCAGGGTGATTGGCATCGCCACAGCATATCTGCAGCGATCCGACACCCGGACACCGCAGTGGGGAGCCCTGTGAAGGCTCCCGTCACTGCCATGTACCGGTTTGCCCCACTTCCGGCACTAGAAAAGAAGTGGGGAAACCACCATCTTGGTACAGTCTAATGCATTGTCTATGCATTATATAAAAGTATAAAAAAAAAAGTATTAAAAGTTCTAATCACCCCCATTTCCCCATTTTACAAATTAAATCATTAAAATAATAAAACAGTAACACATATTTGGTATCGCTGTATCCGAAAAAGTCCGATCTATCAAAATATAACATCATTTATCCCGTATGCTAAACACCATAGAAGAAAAAAATTCCAAACGGCAAAAGTGCATTTTTTGGTAATTTTACGTCACTCAAAAAATTGAATAAAACCCTACATGTTTGGTATTGCCGGATGCATATCAACCTGTAGAATACATATAATACATTATATTTACCAAAGATTTAACGCCGTAAAAGCAAAACACCCGGAAACATGGCGAAAATACGTTTTTTTTTTTCACAATTTGTCCCACTTGGATTTTTTTTGCGGTTTCCCAGTATATTCTATAGTACAGTGAATAACACCATTAGAAAGTACAACTTGTCCCGCAAAAAAAAACCCCTAATATCTCTAAGTAGGTGGAAAAATAAAAAGCTTATGGCTCTGGGAAGGCGAGGAGGGAAAAACGAACGTGACAACAAAAAAAAAAAAAACGCCGGGTCCTTAAGGGGTTAAGGGCATGCTGTGGTCCAGGACAGGGATAGTCAATGTCCAGTTCAACTAAAATGATGGTTCAAATAATACTGCCTTCTGGCACTTTTTAATTTGTGAGTCATGAAGGTTTAAGGGTCATGCTGTGGTACAGGACAGGGATAGTGAATAGTCTGTGAATTTTTTCTGTGACTCTTGTTACCTAATTGTCTTGCCTAAGATGTAGCACGTATCCAGTTTACTGTTGTGGATATTAATTCCAGCTTCTCCTCACCTGTTTGTGTGTAAGAATGAAGCTGTTGTTCCTCTCCCATAGACTTTAATGGTCATTGGCGATTATCGACTATCGACATGATAATTGATGATATCGACTATCGACTTGATAACGATTGTTGACACAATCGCTCATCACTATACATCTCAAATCCAGTAACTCCAGTCTCTTGGGATATTGCTATCTGTGGCAAACAGTAAATTTTTTCAATTATTGTGGTGATTCTGTTAAATGCTGATACATGTAGATCCCCCCAAAAAAGTGTGAAGAGGGTGTCATCAATAATTTTGCATTGACGTGAATAATCATTTTGCCATTCCTTTGATCCTTCAGTGTCTGCTTTCAATTGGTCAATAATCCATCATTGCTAAAGCCAAAAACAAACAGGAGTTGATCCCAAAAATAAGTAAATGGAATATTTGCATGTGTTCTGTGTTTTGTATCCACTCCTGCTTTTGGCTACCTACTCATCTGACAATCCTGATACAAACAAAGGACCATGTCATACTAGCCTTACGGCTTCTTCAAAAACACAATCGGTTGTGTTTGTCCTTTTCATTCCTTGTGACAGATTAAAAGAAGGGTAAAACCAAAAATAGTGGCAACATCATAGAGTGATAAAGGGTGGAAACAGCATTAGAAAACCACAGGGTGGTCAACTGAGAGAGTGGTCAGATGGCAGCAGCATGACTAGGCCACGGAGTGGCAACTGACAGATTGTGGAGGTGGCAGCAGCATGATTAGGCCACAGACTGGCACAAGTACACAGTGTGGAGGTGGCGGCAGCAACAGCAGCAGCTTTAGGCCAGAGAGTTGCACAATGTCATAATTTTGAGGTGGCGGCAGCTAGGTGACATAATGAGGAGGTGGCAGTAACAGCAACATCAAGCCAGAGAGTGACATGGTGATATAGCCTGGAGATGACAGCAGCACGAGGAGACCTGAGTGGTGAGGTGGCAGCAACATCACGGCAGTACCACCAACTTGGACAGGAGCATGGTCAGCTTCTGCACTTAGGGATGGCTAGACGCATACTGCTGTCTCAATCGTCTCAGTGAACGACTGCTGGCACCATGAGTGCCAAGGAGCAGGAGTATCTGGACCGGTAGATGATGTAAAAGACAGGGAGTTGTCTTCAGCAGAGGTGGTGAAGCGTTGACTGCCTGAAATGGGAGGCATGCCACTGGGTGCTGCTGCTGTTGTGACAGGATGGACCACCACAACTGAGACACGTTTCTCCCAGGCCACTGTATGGTGATACTGCATGATGTTGATGCAGGACTGTGGTGCCAATGTTAGGTTCCTGGTCACGTTTTACTTTCTGCCCACAGATTCGACATATCGCCTCCTCTGGTGTCTTGTCAAATAACTGCCACACCGCCAAGTAGGTGATTTTACCACCAATGCTCCGCACTGACTGACTCTTACCAACACTGCCCCAGTGAGCACCTGTGCCGCTACTTTCTGGGACCTGCAAAGTGGGTGGTCTAAGTCGTGGCTGTTTGGCTCCCAACCTCGCACTGCTGCCACCCTGCTGACTCTCGGCCACACTAGCGACTTGCGGGCTGCGTCACTGCCTGACACGCAAGCTGCCGCTCTCTTCTCCCAATGATAATGATGAAGCCCTTGCTTCCAGGGCCGGGACCATGGGTAGTCGAAGGTAGGTGACTGCCAAGGGGCGCCACTTCATCCCAGGCAGAAAAGGGGGCACACAGAGGCATGGAGTGGGCTGAATTTTCCATTTGGGGGGCACTTTATGCCTTGTTTAACTAGGGCACCAGAATACCTTGTCCCAGCCTCGCTTGCTTCACCCAGCTCCCATGTGCAGTCGGCTACATCAATTAGTGTTTGCCTGTCACCGCTGTCCTCCTCAACGGTGTCACTGTACAAAGCCTGACCGCTCTCAACATATCCTCCCATGCCACTCTCTTCATCACTACTTGCCCGCTTTTGCAAGGAGCAGTGGATGTCTTCCCCACCTTTTTGCTGCCCACTGTCCTCAAATAGCTGGTCCTCACTGTATAGTGGCGCAGAAGCCACAGCACATAGTAGTTCTCTGGGTGTGGGAAGCGAACGAGATAGAGGTGGGTTGAGGACAGGTCAGAGCCCCTCACCTGCCCCCGGGCCATGCCAACTCTTGGCTGGGGTTGTCAGATGTCATCTGGGAGAAAGTGGATGGCCTAGTCAACCATTCGAGAAGCGTTGGCTTGGTGGTCAACACACGGCTGCTAGATGACACCGGAAGCTGTGGCCTCGTGGGGTGACCCCTGCTGTGACGTCCCCTTACTGTGCTGTGACCTGTGCCTGCTCCAGGAACCTACTATTGTGTTCTATGACACTATTGTATTATCTTGGCCCTCAGCTCGGTTCTTTCAAGCTGGCGCTGACGATACCTTGTCAGGCTGCATTCCCACTGCAGTTATTTAGTCAGTTTTGCCCTGTAGGTTCCCAGGGAATTGAAGAGAGAAGTGATTCTAAGAGCGGCGGCTGTCATGTGCATGTCATACTAAAACACAGCATTGTATGAAGACCAAACCACGCTCCCTATGCATATTTGAGCATGGCACAATGTTCTACAACACCATATAGGCTCTCTGCTGCCGGGAAATAGCTGTTTTTTAACGTGATTCGTCACAAATAAATTTGGGACAAAAAGAATTTTGTCGGAAAATTCGGCGAACTCGGTGAATCGAATTTTTGAGAAATTCGCCCATCTCTAGCAGCTACAGTAAACTAACTGCAATACCAGCTACGTTTTTTATTTGATTACCTGTTCTCTCTGCCATCTTCAATATATAGACAGTACCTCTTGTCCGCTCAAAGTGAGGATTCGCTGTCACATATCTGACACACAATGTAATTCTCTCCATCAGATTTCGGCAATATCCTCTCATTGTGTCAGTGCCCACTCTTGCGATACATTGTCACTTAATATCCAAAGTATAGAAAGATTAGTGGCACCTGTTCTCGAAGAAGATCATCTTCGTAAGTTACAGAATCGTGAAGCTTTTGTATGTTCGTTCTGAAAACATATGTTCCACTTGGTTAGAATAAACGCTCAGATTTAGTGTTACATTTCTAAATTACAGTATCTATACTTTTTCTATTTTTTACTTAATATTGCTCTGAATCTAGTATGTTAATGCTTAAACTTTCTCATGTGATGTTCTTACATAGTTGATTCTGTTTTCTATTAAGTGATTGTCTGCAGGACCAGTAATTGGTTTCCGTATACCTATTTGAACTTGTCTGTTTTAGCAGAGGACTAAGCTATGATGAAGGGTGCATAGCAACTGAAACGAGTCAGCCATCTGCCATGTTTGTCTCATGTTTCTGTTTTCCTGGTGCGTCATGGTTTTATATCTACAATAAAGGAGCTTCATTTTGAGGATGCTGGAGTATAATTCTATTTTTTTTGTCATTACTGCGGGAGTCCTGCCATCTCCGTGCGTCCTATATATCGGATGAGCTGAAAACTCTTTTTTTCCACACTGTAATTAATATGGTCCATCGAGTGCCGTGGGTGTCCGTTATGAAGCTGAATCCTAGGTATCCATTTTCACCTTTGCACTGTAGGTTCCAAATGGAACCTTAGATGCAGGTGTGAATCAAGCAACTAATTTGCCAAATAATCAACAAGTCAGTCAAACTTAACTAATTATTACATTTAGTTTAAACTCCAGAGAAGATGATAAAAAACGTTGTCTAAAAAGACAAGTCTAGAAAACTTTATCAAACTACAGTAAGTGCAATTATTTTACTTATGGAGTGAGACAATTGATCAAACATGACTGTAGGCCTCTTTATTCACACTTATTGTGTTAATGATTAAGCAAATCTCAGTCGTGTAGCAACATAGTGGCCGAAGTAACAAATGCTTGTAACTCATTTGTAAACAAAACATGAATAATTCCCACACTGTTAAAAATAATAACCTACACTCCTCAACATTGAAATTGTTATGCTAAGAAGAACAACTCTTGGAATCATTGAAATTAAAGAATCAATTGACGTTTTAATGATATGCAAATTCTAAAAAAATCTGGAAAAAAATAATGAAAACACTACAGTTCTGTGCCATGCACAAAAATATACACGTTTAAATGCCTTAGCATGCTATCAGTGATGTTACTAATGGTTGTCTGTGAAATGTTATGCCATGCTGAATGCACTTGGGCACACAAATCATCAGGATTGGCTGCTGGCAACGCCTTTTGTAATTGCTGACCAATGATGTTTCAGATGTGATCGAAGGGAGACAAGTCCAAAGACTTTGCAGGACATGGTAGCTCGTTTAGAATACAGAGGCTGCTAATAGTAGCACAAGAGCAACATGCAGCCAGACGTTGTGTTGTTGAATAATTTCTCCTGGGACTCTTTGGAGAAATGGCCATACCATTGTTCTTGCCACGTGGTCTTCAGACCAATCTCCAGATACCATTGCATCCAAAACAAATGTAAGACTTATTTGAAGGTAGGAAAGACCTCCATTACACACTCCTTTGGTTTCTTGCTGTGCAAAATAATAGCCTTTGAGAGTGGTGGCATAAGGTCAATGTAAGACCTGTGGCTGGGTGTCTTGCTCAAAGTCTAATGTCATGCAAACATACACTGATAGTCTGGTTTGTTGCCCTAGGTTTAGGATGGGATGTCAAATTTTACTTTACGTACAGAATAGATCACTACATGCCATTTTGCCATTCAGGTGATCTGTCCATGCAAAAGTTTGTGTCTGCGCTCCTCTTGCTGTCATTCCAGTTTAATGTCATTCTCCCAACCACCGGGACACAGTGCTGACATCTTGGCTTAGACACATAGAGATTTGCTAGAGTGATAAACCAAGTCTTTTGAGATCAAGAATTCTGGACCTCTCAGTTTTTAACAAATGGCAATAACTGGCACATCGGCACACAGAAGGCATTGCAATGTAACGTGTGTGGCTAACCTACAAGTAATATTCATATGTATTTGATATATATGTGTATATAGAAGTGTATTAATATTAATTATGTTGATGACCTAATTAGGGTATTGGTGAGTAAAGCTTAATGCAGCATGGGAAGGCTGCAGCTAATGAGAGGAGAGAGGTGCCAGAGGACTCTGGGACAGAGAAAGGACGGGCTGCATGTTCTTTACAAGAAGCCTTCCATTAGTGAAAGAGTAGTTCTATAGTTCTGTTGCTGTTAAAAGAGGATCTTGTTTAAGTATGCTGTTGACACGTGCTGCAGGCCTACTCGCTGAGCCCGCTCCATACAGGGTAAGTGCCAGATGTTAATTACAGCGGACACTATCCCCTAAGGCCTCGTTCACACGGCTTATTTCTGGCACGGATTTCAGCCGTATTGCGCGCCGTACTGTGCTGCAGTACGGCTGAAATCCATGCCAGGCATTACGGTAATCCATAGTTCTCATAGAGAACTATGGATTCCGTCTCTTCTCCCCGCTCGGCGAATACGCCGAGGGAGGAGAAAGTGACATGTACACGCCGTGGATAATGCATGTCTATGGGGCCGGCGAGCTGCCACCCCCGCCCCGTACACACACCGTAATTGAGGGCGAAATCCATCCCGCAATTACGCCGTGTTTAAGCCGTGTGAACAACGCCTAATAGTCAGGACTGGAGATATGACAAGATTGTAGGATGCTGAGAGGTCGCCATGGCAGACAGAAGGCTAATGAAGGCTATTTAAACCTTTAGATGATTCAACAAGATTGTGGGATACGTAGCAAATTGGCTGGGAGTATAAAAAATGCCATCTTCATACACCCTTCGGCATTATCTATATAATGCACAGTGAACAAGTGATTGAGCTCAATAGTAGTCAAGTACCCTAGGGGACTACATGGAGAAATGAAAAAAAAAATTAAAAGTAAAAAAAAAATTAAAAATATGTTTCATAACACTTTCCTTTTGCCATTTTACAAATAAAAAAGAATAAAAAGTTACACATAATTGGTATTACCTTATCTGTATAACTGTGATCTAATAAAGTATAACATTATTTATCCCATTTAGTGAACATCATAGAGAAAAAAAATCAACAACAAAATTGTTTTTACTCATTTCAAGTCCCAAAACAATTTGAATAAAAAGTAATTAAAAAGTCGCATGAATACCAAAACGGTACCAATAAAAATTACACTTCAGCCCACGAAAAACAAGCCCTCATTCAGTTTCTAAGGGTGGAAAAACAAAAAAGTTGGCACAGAATATGGTGCTGCAGCTCAAATTTTAAAAATATGAGAATACTTTTATTTTTTTAAAAGTAATATAATGAAAACCCAGAAAAGTTCTAACAGCTGAAGTGTCTCCGTGGTTACTTTCTTGCTGGTACACTACACATTCCAGAACACCACCAGTAGGCAAACAGCATTTATATCTGCACACCTGAAACCTGGGTGGATCTGACACCTGCACCCAAACCGAGCAGCACAATCTACCCACACCACTTGATCTGATTTTTGATGTTTCTTGTGGCTAGAAAACATTTGCTTGCAGTCTCCCACATGCCACATTTGATCATTTCCAGCTTCTTGGTGAAACCTGCTACTTCCTCAATTTGCATAATTGTGTGGATTGCCCTTCTTGGTGCTGCAATTTCAATGTTAAGGAGTGTATGATGATAAATTATTCTGGGAGATCATAGTTCTCATATCTCTGGTGTAAAACAAACACAGTATTTCACAGGATGAACAGTTGAACGTTGTGCGAGTATTTTGATTGTGTAGAAATGCTTTGCTGTCTTGGCATCTGGACAACATGTCATTATTAAATGAAGTATGAATTCTAAATTTTTGGCTCAGGAGCCATTAGTTTTTGTACACAGGTGATATAATTTTCTTGTGAAACTACAAAGGAATTTATATTGAGGATAAATTTGATAGATTAATGCTTTTTTCCTCTCAGCTTGATAAACAACTATGATTCTGCCTGCGACTATGTACATCTCAATAGATACCAATAATTATGAACATGTTTATGCAAAGAAAAATAATAATAAAAAATACAGCTATTTCGGAATTTCATTAATTTTTTATGTGTATAATAGATGTAGACATCCAGGTAATTAAAGGCTCGTGTCAACAAGTATTTGGGCAGATTTACTACTACTGGCATACTCTCTAATTAACACTGTATAACAAAAGTGTGTTGTTAATCACATTACTTATCATGACACACTCTCCAGGTCTAACATGGTTTGATTTTCTGCAACTACTCTAGTCAGGAAAATGTACACATTTTATGAAACATGACTCTGGAGTCTCTTCTCCTTATTCCAACATAGGAATGTTTTTAACGCATGTAAAAAAAAAAAAAAAAAAAGCAGCACAGGAGTCCAAAAAATCAGTATCTTTGGTGCGTTGATATCAACAAACTGGAGTAGGTATACTGATAAATCTCCCTTAATGGAGAGAACTGTATGGATATACAATGATAAAACAGACAACTAGGACCAGTGATTTCCCACAGAAGACATGACATTTGAACTCTTCATGCACCAAGTGCCTTAAATTATTTTAAATGAGTTAAGTGTCAGTTTTTATTATTATAATAATAGTAATAATTCTGAGTGCATAATTACCTTAAGTGCTCCTCAGAGGTTGATGTTATATAGACTTTTACTAGATAGATTATGATTTTTTGCAATATTGTAACGGAGTTAGAACATTAATAGTAAAATATAATTCTTTAACGTTTCAGAGGGAAGAAATATAAAATGTAGGCAAAACCGTTACGACATGGAGTAGGTTAGCCTATAACATGGGGAGGAATTATTGTTTTCTTTTTATTAAAACCAAAAATGTATTGCTACGTAAAGACAGATGTCTTATATATAAAAAAGGTAATGATGCCAGAGTCCATATTATATGGGCTAGAAGAAATAAGAGATGCTCTATAACCTTTAGACCCGGTTCACACGGCTTATTCAAGCCGTAATTGCGGGATGGATTTCGCCCGCAATTACAGCTTGAGTAAGGGGCGGGGGCGTTGTCTGCGGGCCCCATATACATGAATTATCCACGGCGTTTCCTTCAGTACAATGGTTAGAAGTTTGGAAGAAAAGAAAATATCTTAATTAGAAAATGTATATTCATGACTGGATACACAGACTTTATTTTATACTTCAAATTATTCCCTGAATACTAAATCTTGATGCAGACATCATCAGGAAGCTGGAGCAAAACAGGGCATGTCACCAAATCACCACTTGAGACATCCCTCACAAGGCATGTCAAAGTGCACATAGTCTGTAAAGGGACATATATTATAAAACCATAGTGGGCCCTAAGGCCTCTTTGCCACATAAGAAAATGCCAGCATTATAAAAGGAACAAGGTAGAGGGGGCACCTTTTATTGATTTTGCATTGGAGCCCAGAAGATTTGACCTCGTCTCTCACGGCTTTTTTAGCACGGATTTTGCCGACGGATTGACGATCATCAATCCTTCGGAAATCAGTCAGAAATAAGTAACAGCCTATTTTCTATTGATTTCAATAGAAAATACGGCTCGTCGTTCACACGACAGGTATTTCCGTGCCGGATTGCCGCCGCGGCTTGACGACGGCAAATCGGACGGAAATACAATGTGCATGTCAATTATTTACGGTCGGATTCACCACCTACAATGATTGGAGATGGTGAATCCGTCGGGAAATCAGTTCAAATACAATGCCACACTTAGTGGCCAATTATTGCAACTGATCTTTCAACTGATTTCAGAACGTATTGTACAATCTGGCACATCCGATGTAAATACGTTCTGAAATAAGCCGTGTGAACATAGCCTTTAAGTTATCCTCTGGTATGACACTGTATTACGATGTCATACACAATAAAAGTCAATGTTGCTAGGTGAGTAAAACTCTATGCAGCATCCAATGAAGCCTCCTGAGACATTTTTTAGTCAGACAAATATGTTTTCTCTTGTTTTATTCTATTTTAACTGAACTCTACTCTCTTGCTCTTTCACTCTCGTTTCCTCTATGAAATTGGATCCATGGGAAGAGTAAGACATCACATAGCTGTGCTGGCGCCATAATATTATTCTGCACAACTTGAAAGTATTGAACAATAGTATAATCACAGAGAACTAATATAAAATCTAAACATAAAATATAA
>JAODAL010031347.1:0-48577 GCA_025379985.1 Phyllomedusa bahiana
TGGGGATTCTTTTTTAAATTTCTTGTAAAATTAAGGGTAGGGGGAAAAAAAAACTATTTGAGTTTTTAAGGGGATCACGTTTTTTATTTTTCCCTGTTCACACTACTAAAATTGCAACAAAGTATCCCGTGCAGTATTTGCCACTTTTGTTTCCGCGGGCCTTTAACATCCAAATAGAAAAATTGACTTTTTTTCCCAATCTTTTCCTGTAAAGCAATCATCCCTTTTCGGATATGAGGAAACCTTGAATTTTTTCTTTTAAACAAATTATTTTTCACCCCCGGAATTGCCCGTAGGTATTTTAACGGGTAAATTAGATGTGCATGAAATATGGCATTTACTGCCGTGTCTTTCCTATACGATTCATGTGGATAGCTGGGGGATAAAAACGCCCAACCCGATCAAAACAAATCCAAAAAAGGGGTTTGGGCCCGCTATTGAACATCCACACACACCTCCTTTTCCCCCACTAGCCGGGCCCCAAGCCCTGTGCCTGAAGCCCCCCCTTTGGCCGGGATGAGCCGCCCCCCTTAAAAGGGACTCCCAAAAAATTTTTTTGCCCGGGGCCCATGCCCTTTAAGCCACGGGCCCAATGTCCTTGGGGGTCCCAGCGAAAGGCCGGAAACGCACCCCCTTTCCCCTGTTTAAACTGCTTGTCATACCTCAGCCACCCAAACCGCCCCAATAAGCCCAAAGAGCCCTCAGCAAGGGGAAATCCAAATAAAAAAAAAAGCCCGGGAAAACAATTTTCCGGCGTTTTTCCCCCGCCCAACCCCCGGCTTCCCAAAAATTTTAAAAAAAGGGTTTGAAACCCAAATTAAGAACCCCTAAAGGGAAATAAGCCCCCCCTGCTTTTTCCCCTCTTCCTCCTTTTTTGCTTTCACCCCTTTTTTCCCTTTGGCCAATTTAAATTTTTTCTCTAGGGGCAAGAGGGAGAAGATCTGGGGACGAAACTCGTCCTTCCAGATCTTCTCCCTCACCCCCCTTTTTCAGATTCCCCCCAAGGGACCCTCAAACACACTACATTTTCGCCCCCCCCCCCTATCATCCAACCAAAACCCCCTCGTTCGACTCCTTGTCCATCTGGCCCAAAAAACCGTCACACCCGACCGAGACCCCACCGCCCCCGGACCCCAAATGCCAACGGCGCTGCTACCCCCCCCCCCCCAAGGAAACCCCCTCCCGGGGGGCGGCGACGCCACCCACGCATCCAGGATGGATCCCGCCCCCCGGGACCCCTGATCCCCGAAGCGTGCCAACAGCTCCCTAAGGGCCGCTGCTAAACCCCCGTTTTTTCCCCGACGCCTCCTGAAACCTCCCCTCTCACCCCAAAACCCCCCACGCTCCCCCACGCCCGCAAAATCAGCGGGAAAAAAACATGACATAGACCCACCAGCTGCGTGGGGGCTGTGAACCCCCCCACCGTTTAAACCTTGGGGAAAACCCCTTTAACGACTGGGCCGGGGGAAAACCTTTTAACCACCGACGCAGCCCCCGGGGAAAACCCGGGTCTAGGGCCCCCAAACCCCGATAGGGGAGGACCACCGGCGCAAGGTCTCCCGGGGGCCCGGGTGGGGACTTTTTCCACCCCGGGGGTTTTAAAAATCCCTTCCCTCGGAAACCCCCTGGCCGGCCCGGAAACCCCCGCCCCCCCCGAAACCACTCTCCTGCCCCCCTTTTTCCCCGCTGGCGACCCGTCCCTGAAGAGGATGGTCCGAAGCTCGGTTAAACCCCCCTTGGGCCGGGACATCACCATGCAGGGTACCGTCAACACCGAACGCATTAATGTTCTAGGGGCGCGCGGGCCCGCCGGCCCCCAGCCGGCGTGCCGCTCACGGCCCCCCCCAGGACCCCCGGGCCCCACTCTAGGATTCCTCCCCGACCTAGCCTCCCCCCCTAGAGTCCGCACAACAGGGTCTCCCCGGAGGGTCCCCCCGAGGGGGTCCGCCGGTGGTTGGCCCGGGGCCCCGGGGGGGCAGTCCGGGGGTCAACTCCCGTGGGGGCGAAACCCTCCTCTTTCGCCTTTCCCCCGAAAGCGCTAAATTTTTTGCGGCTGGCCTCCCCTCCCATCCGCAGCCCGCCAACCCGGCGTCTCTAAACAGCCCGCCCGCCTCCACCAAAGCCTGAAAAAAAGCGGCCCCGGGGCCAATTTAGCGCCCCGGGACGCAGCCAGGCGCCCGCAGCATTTCAAATTTTAGCGTCCCCCCATTTTTTGCTCACACACGAGCAGCCCCGGCCCTCCCTTTCCCCCGCCCCGTGCCGCGGCCAAAGCTCACTTTGGGGGGAAGGGGCGGGGCTAAGCCCCCCTCCCCCCTCCCCCGTCCACCCCCCCCCCTTTACCCTGCCGGGTGCGATTTACGCTTTCAAACCCCGCGTCCGGGGGCCCTTGCCCGGGGCCTCCCCAAAGGGGGGGGGGGCCGGTCCGCGCGCTTTAAGAAACTGAAATCAGGGTGTACAACTCTCACAGGCAACATGGTGGAAACTATTTGACAGCTCAGTAGGGATACCTTCCAACCAAACCCAATTTTTGGGCGGACCAGGGCCCCCAATTGGGAACAATGTCCCTTTGGTTTTTCCCCGGGGTGGCTTTGGAAAAAAAGTCCTAACTTTTACCCCGCTCATTTGGGATGGCCATGCCCCCCTCTGCCCCCTCTGCTCTCCGCATGGGCTTAGTGTCCCCAAAAGGATGGTCACAACCCCTTCTATTGTGCACCATGCAGCCCCCGGGTTTCTAATACTACAGGCCCTGCTCCTTCATCATACCCAGCTCTTTCCCGAAAAGTCAGTTAGACAACAAGCTCTCATTCCTGGTCTTGTGAAGATCAGTGAGGTTTACGAGGTCTTCTTGGAGAGTGCCCCCGTCCTACTTTCTGATTCTTTCCTGGTGGTAAGGGGGAGTACAACACCCAAGAAGGTTTTATGTCTGGGAGCAACAGACTGACGGGCTTTTTCCCTTTTCTCTTTTTTGCCATGACCCTAGGGCGAGCATTAAAAGGGGGTTTTCTCCTTTTCAAACAAATTTATCTGACCCAGTTCTGTTTTTTCAGTTTAATTTTTTTTAAATTTTGGGTTTTTTCTCAATTTGGGTTCCCCCTGGGCCCGCAAAAGACGAATGCTGAAAGGGCACCAGGGGCTGTAAAATTAAAAACAACGGCGCTTTTTCAGCCTATAAGGAAAAGGAAATTTAACAGGTCTGTGCTATACAACCTAAGGGGCTGAAAACAGCCCATTCAAAAAGGATTTAGGGCACGGGCAATGAAAACATATTGCAAAGTGACTTGTTTCTGCAAGATCTTTAAAAAAGCTTTCAACAGCTCATGTTCACGTCACGTGGGAGCCAATCACAGGGTTTAAAAACCCTTTTTCCTCTCTCTCTCTCTTTCTTGACAAAAATTTTGGAAAACAAAAAAGTGTCATGGGGGGGTATACCACTTGGGGGATATATGCCCCTTTAGGGGGCCCCTGTTTCAGAAATTTTCTGCAGGGGGTTTTATAGCCTACAGGGGGGTGTAATAAACCTATCAAGGGAACATATATCTAAAATGGGGGGTACTATACCTTTCCTACAGTTTGGGGCTATATACCTTAAACCCGGAAATGGGAAAGAGGTAAATCCGATGCCCTAGGGAAATAAGACAAAACACCCCACCCCCCCCCATAGAAAATTTTAGCCCACTACATCCTCCTTGTGCCCCTTTTCCCACCCCTTTGGAAAGAAGGGGGTGCCTCTAAAAAAAAAGGGGGGGGGGGTGGTTGCCTACCTTTTCATCCGGGGCCCCGATACCTAACCCATGAGGGCCCTCATTTTTACCTACACTTACGGGGGGGGGCACCCCTACCAAAGGGTAGGAATTGGGAAAGCAGTGCTTTAAAAAATGGGAAAGTTTCCCAAAAAATTTGGGGTGTTAAATTTCCCCGCAGAATAGTTTTTTTACCGGGAGAAATAGTCATGGAGGTCTGGATCGGGGGGAAAGAAAAGAGAAAAAAATGATTCCAGAATAAAGACATCTTTCCCCCCCCATGAGTCACAAAAATTTTAAAATCCACGTTAAAACAAATTATATAACTGCAGTACAGCTGGAAACCATCACCAAATGGTCACTGGGATGTTGGAAATTTTTTGTGCAACACCTGTGTACAACCTTTTTCCCCCTTGGTTTTATCTCCCCCCCTATGTTCACTTTTTATGGCAGGGAAAATTTAAAGTAGTGTAATGGTTTAAAATTCAGTAAAAGTACGGTGGTATTTTTTGATCACTTGTTAAGGTGATATGTGAAAACAATATGTGGGTGCATTAATTCAGTCAAATGTGTGGTTTGGGGACAACTGGGTCATGATGTTTTTTTTTGGGGTAAATTTTTTGATCTTTGTACAGTGGGTATCCCTTGAAAATAACAATCTTGGTTGATCAGTAACAATACGTGAATTTTCTTTTTCTTGTATAGCGGGATTTAATGGTTTTACTATAAAAGAGGTATCCCTACATAAAACTTACAAACTACTTTTATGGATTTTTTGTTTAAAACAATACATTACTCTATTTTAAATTAAAAATTTAATAGACTCCATAAAGCTGTTCCCTTTTTGGCGCCCCCAAAATGGGTGGGAGGGGGCAAAGGGGATGATATGTAAGTGTATGTTCACAAGGCTGATTTTGAAAGCTTTTTTTTGAGCGTTTTAAAAATTACCAAACAGCAATTAAAAAAATCCTTCAACATAAATTTTAAATTTTTATTCCAAGGGAAAACTTTTTTGTAGTTCTAACACGACAAGATTGTTAGCACATTTTTGGCGCTTCTTTGGGGAAACTGTTTTGGGTGCTGAATAAAGAGGGTCATGTTGGGTTCTTTAACCTTTTCAGTCCGAAAATCTCCTTAGGGGAAACAAGGAGAGCTTCAAAAAACCTTTCCCCCAAAACCTCATTTCTTTTTTTTTACATTTTGCTTTTTGACGATTTTTTGGAGCGTTTTTTCGGGACGGTTTTTTTTTGCCCCGGGGTAAATTTAAAAAAAATGGGTAAAAAAAGTGTTGAAAACCTTGTCCCCAAAAAATGCCCCAAAACGCTCAAAAAAGGGGCCGAGAAATGTGCTAGAGCCCCTTTTGAAGAATGGGTGATTTAAAGGGGAGGTTTTTTTATCTGGTTTTGGGGCTGAAAAAACCGTGTGTACATAACCTAAGGTGGGGCAAAAGGGCTAAGGCGTGCCCTGGTGTTTTTGTAATTTTGTTTGAGTGTAGTTTTTGGGAAAATGTGTGCCTAAATTCAATCCTAAAAGTTTAAGGGGGATGGGAGTAGGGCCCGTCTGCTCTTGACTGGAAGCGTTCACGGTTTTGGGAAAGGGGGAGCTTTGGGCAGGTGCAGCATGTACAAAAAATAGAAGATTTGTGCTGCTTTCCCCCACTTTTAAAAGAAAATCTTTTCAGCAAATTAAAAATATGGATTTTCCCGGTAAAACAGAAACAAGGGGGAGGAACTGGAAGCAGGTAAAACCCCGCTCCCCCCCATGGGGGGGTCAAAGGGGCTGAGGCAAATGCCAAAAATTATTGTGACACCTCACATGCCCTTTGGGCCGCCATCCCTTTGGCTTTGGCCCGGGGGGATTCAGCTCGCAGGGTCGCCGTCCTTTTTTAAACGGGGTGGCAAACCGAAAACAGCTCTTTTTCCCTTTAAAAAAATGGCCTCAAACCCCTTTATTGAGGCACAGTATATAAAAGAAAAAAAACAAAAAACAAAAACCTCAGCCCTCTGCCACTAACTACAAAATGTGTAAAGAGTCCCTCTCACACAAAGTTAACAGGACCCAACCCATCTCACCAAACCTTTTCTCCCAGGGGTTTTCCCCCTGGGTTCCGGCCTTCCCTTTCCCAAACCCCCTGGGGGCCCCGAGCCTCGTCTCCAGCTCCAGTGCTGCTTTCCCGGTTTTTGGCAGCCCAAACCACGCCCCCTGATTTTCCTTTCCCTAAAGGGGGCCTTTTTTAAAAGGTGGGTCCAGATGCACCCAATACCTGGGGTGGAAACCAAAGAAACCTTTGGGAAAGTGGGAACAAAACCCCCCACCCTCTTTCAGTTGTTCCCGGGGAAAAAAGGCCAAACCCTTTAAAGGGCTGAAAATTAGCCGTGCTAGGTATAAGGCTCAGCACCCTAAAACGCCCGGACCGCAATACCTGGCTTTTCCCCCCCCGAAAAACCCCCGGCTCTCGGGGGCACTTACGCCACCTTTGTGGGAAACCAAAGCGACCCCCCCTAAGGTCGGGAACGTGACAGTATTTAACAGAAAGAGGTGAAAGTCAGATTAACCATTTACAAGCAGCTATGTTCAGGTCAACCCTCACTGCCCATTTGGATGCACTGGTGAATTCACTTTTATGACGATTTAGTAGAAATTGTCAGTGTAAGGGTATGTATGCACAGCGTCTTGCAGGGCATACCTGTGCGTTCCCTAAAGCCATGGGGGCCCTTGGGCGGCCCCCCTTTTACATTCATTATCCCCCTGCATAAAACCCCAAAAAAAAAATCACATGTCCCCCTTTTTTTCTGCTGGCATTCAAAAACGCGGCAGGGGAAACGGGTGTAACCATAGCTCCCCTATGAGAGCTGTGTTACTGGGGAATTTCAGGACATATTTTGGGGGGCAAATTTAGGAGACGCCGTGGGAACTACCTAAAATTTTCACAGGGGGCCCCCCCGGGGACCCTGCACATCAGGCCGTGGACAAAAAAAGTTTCACCACTGGTAGCGTCCCCCGCCCGGGTAAGAGTTGGGGACCCCCGGGTTTCCCCTCATGCCCTGCTTCAATTTTTCTGCGCTCCTGCTTCCCTGTGGGATCGCTTCCTGCCCGGGCACGTGCACCCCCCTAGGGCAACCCCCGCAGGGTTTGTCAAAAATTTAAAAGGGGCCCGTGTTCCAGTAATTGGGTAAAATGAAACCCCAATTCCTCGGCCAAATTTCCCAAAGCCCCTTTCCAGATCTATTTTTGACCTGTTGCTGTAAAAGAAAGTGTTTATTGGTTTCCCGTCCGCCATGTTTTTGACGCCTTGGGTCCATCCAAATGACCACATATTCCTGCTGCCTGCCTTTAACCCCTTTTCCCGCCTGTCCCCGACTACGAGTTTTTTCCCCGATTTTGTAACACACTGCAATTCAGCGGGCCCCCCACACGCAAAACGGTTTAGGGGTACGACCGGGGGTGCCTTCCCCCGCACCCAAATCCAAAAACCCGCCCTTTCGGGCAGGCCCTGGTTTTAAACCGGGAGGCACCTTAGATCCGGGAACCCCAAAAATGGCTTATAAACCTCTTGCGGAAATTCCCCGAAGATCAACAAACTGGCAAATGACATTTACCAAACACATCTGATGATTTTTTTTTATAATTAACATAATCATTGGAAAACCAATTTTTTTAAACTAAAACCTTTAATTTGGGCTTTTTCCCGACAAAAAACACAAGATCTAAAGCTTTTGAATTTGGTTAGTCTTAAAAGTAAATTTCAAAGAAAAAAAATAAATGTTGGGAAAAAACCCACAGTAAAATTTTTCTAGGAGCAGTTCATAAAAGAAGAAATGAGCACATTGGATTTTTGTTTTAAAAAAGTACCGACCTTTTCTTCACAAAGACACTTTTTTAAAACATAAGTTTTTCATTTGGGACAAATATCTAAAACACAAACGAAAAAATCTTTTGGCCCTTTTAAATTTGAGCCCAACTATATTAAATAAAATTCCCCGTATTTTTTCTGCCTTTCTAAAATTTAAAAATCATTGGTTTTAAGTCCCAAAAAGTTCTTTAAGGGGGTTTTTTTTTAAAATTCTTAAGTAAAAAAGTGATTTTTAAATTTTCAGAACCTTAAAAATTTCAGGAGTATAAACCTTAAAAATAAAAAAGCCAAAAACCCAGCCCACCCCCCCACTGTCTGTTTTCCCGACACCCCCCCTATTTTAAACTGCTTGGGGAGTAAGCCCCCTCCTTTTCCCAATTTTTGAACTTGGTGGGAATGTCCTAAACAAGCATTAAAAACAGATGCATTGTTTTGAAAAACTATTTATTGTTTGGGAGTTTAAAAAATAATTAAAAAGAACAAGGTAATTAGTTGAGTATTTTTGTTAAAACTTTTTGTTACAAAATAGACTAATTGGAATTTTTTCCCTTTTTTTTCTTTCTTTTTTTTTTTATTTTTTTTTTAGCAAATTTTTTAAAGGTGTTAAACAGGAAAAACCCATACCTTTTTTACCCGGACCCGGACCCGGTTATTTTGGCCCTTTGGCAAATAAGGCATGTAGCCCCTCCCCCCAAATTAAAAAAATTTAGGCCCCCTCCCTACCCCCCCCTTCCCGCCCCCTTTTCTCTCTGGGAAAGAAGGGGGCGCCTAACCGTCATCCCAAACCCTTGTTTTCTCACATATAGCGTAGCCAGGGGGAAACCCCCAAGGGCAGATCATCCGGGGGTCCCTGCCCTCATTCAATACATAACGGGGGCGCCGCATTTTTTGTTTTTCTAAAAGAAAACCCAAAAATGCGGCGCAGGCAAATTTCTGTATTCAATTTTGCACCGGGCCCCCGGGTTCTTTCCCTTTCGCTGCGCACAGCGCAAAGGGGCAGGAAAAAGAGCGCTGTGCCTCCTATGCTGGCCCGGGTGTTGCTGGGGGTGCTGAAGAAGAGAGGAGGAAAGGCAAAGGGGATTTAGTCCCCGGAAAGGGCCCACCCGGGGCCCTCCCCTCCTCCAGCCACCAAGCCCCGGGCGTTTGGCCTCCTCCTCCCCCCTGCAACCTCAAGGGGGTTTGGCTACTTCCCTTTCCCTCCTCCTCCACCCGGGAAAACCCAGGGCGTCGGGCCCCCCTCTTCCAGCCTCAAGCCCCCTTTTTGTCCCGGGTACTTTCCCCCAGCCCGGAAGACCCCCCGGGCGTCGGCTCCTCCTCCAGCCTGCAAGCCCTGGGTGTTGGCTACTCCTGCTCCTCCTGCAGCCGGGAGACCCGGGCGGCAAGCTCCTTTCCCCCTCCCCGGGCCCCTGGGAAACCTGAAAAGAGCACCCCAAAACCCCTTTCTAGGGATTTAATAGTTAGGCAGGTTTTAAAAGCTGGGTAAAAAAAGAAACTGTCATGTTTTGGAGGAAACAGTAAAAATTTGCCTGCACAGGGAACTGTCCCCTCTTGGGGGCACCCTGACCCACAGGGGCAAAATTTTACAGTTAAAATTGGCCACTCCAAACATTGGGGCAGCCCCGGTATATCTTTCCCCTAAAAGCTGATCAGTATAACTGTGGATATTTACATCTCCCTAAGGGGGGAAATATATACTTCTACCTTGGGGCAATATATACTTCTACCTGGGGGCAATATATACTTCTACCTAAGGGGCAATATATACTTCTACCTAAGGGGCAATATATTCTTCTACCTGGGGGCAATATATTCTTCTACCTGGGGGCAATATATACTTCTACCTAAGGGGCATTATATATATCTAACGAGGGACATTATATACATCTACCTAACTGAGAAGCAATATATACAATTACCTAATTGAGAGGCATTATTTACAGACACCTAACTGAGGGGCAATATATCCAGTTACCTATCTACGGAGGGACATTATATACAGCTACTTAAGGAGGGGAATTATATACCTACCTCCTTATGGGGGAGCCTATAAACATATTTAATTTAAACACTACAAAAATTATGACTGTATAGAAATAGGGAACGGGCAAGGAGCTGCTGGAAAAGTGAAGATTCTAAGATGTGTGTCTGGTAAATTCTGCACAGACTTCTCCGGGACAAGTCATCATGGCGGTCCAGGCCGAAAGGAAAAAAACAAGGGGAAAACGAGCACTCCAATCAGAAAAGACCTCACCGGTGAGTCACTACCTGTAACTACACTATAATCACTTTTATGTCTGTAAAAGGGCCCCATGTACAAGGTAGTACTATGTGGTTTCTTTCATTGGGTCATTGGGCTGGGAGTAAAATTTGGGCCTTACGCAGTGGTTTGAATTGGGGATTGGGTGTTCTTTGGGATTTATGATATTGTTATATAACAGTATGATGGGAATATGTGTGGGAAAATCTGTTCCTTTAAAATAGTCCCCGGGTCGATTGCCCAAAGGTCTTAAAAAATCGACTTGAACCTTTAAAAACTGGGTTAAAAAACCGACTGGGTCCCCCGGAATTTGATTTTCAAAATCTTAACAACGGGCTTTGAGCTGAGCCCTTAACAAAACCGGCTTAAAAGACTGTTTTGCGACTTCACAACGCAAATAAATTTTGTTTTCCCCCCCCGTGAAAAGGAAAAAAAGGGGCCCCCCTTAAAGTATACGCCCCCCAGTAGGTGGTTTTTTTACTTTTAAAATATCTCCCGTAGGTAAGGGTTTAGTTTTTTATGTCCCCCCCGCAGGTATAAAGGCAGGGGAAATTTATCCCCCAGCAGGTAAATAGGCCCTGTTATTGATCCCCCACAGGTATAAGGGCAAGGGGTTAAAAAGGAAAACCCCCAGCAGGTAAATGGGGCAGGTTAGGAAACCCCCAGTAGGGATATAAAAAATTTAAATCCCCCAGCAGGTATATGGGAGGTTTAAGGGCCCCCACAGGGGATAATTTGGGAGGTTTTTGGGGCCCCCCCGCCCGGTATTAGGCAGGTTTAAGGGTTTCCCCCCCAGGTTAAAAAAAGGATTTAATTGGCCCCCAGCCCCTTAAAGTATCTTATAGGGCCCAAGCACATATGTAGGTAGCTTTAAAGGCCCCCACAGCACATAAGGGAGGTAGTTATACCCCCCCGCACTATTAAGTAGATTTTAATTTCCCCCCCCCTGCCCCAAAAAAGTTTTGATAATAGCCCCCCTCCCTGCACATAAAGACAGTAGAAAAAATAGCCCCCCTCCCCGCACATAAACAGTAGAAAAAAAACCCCCCCCTGCCCATATAACAAAATAAAATAGCCCCCCCCCCTGAAAAAAAACAGTAGATTTAAAAGGCCCCCCCCTGGACCCTATAACAGTAGATAATAACCCCCCCCCTGCACATAAAACAGTAGATAATAGGGCCCCCCCCCCCGGGAACCCAAACAAAAAAAATAGAAAATACCCCCCTCCCTTGTCAAACCCCTAATAACGGTAGGGGTAAAAGCCCCCCCCCCCTGCACAAAAAAAACAGTAGATAAAACCCCCCTCCCTCAAAATAAAACAGAAGATAATACCCCCCTCCCCCCACAAAAAAACAATTTAAAAAAACCCCCCTCCCCTCACATAAAAAATAGAAAATTTGCCCCCCTCCCGCACATATAACAATAATAAAGCCCCCCTCCCAGCAAAATTAACAGGAAAAATAAAGCCCCCCTCCCTGCACTATAACATAGGGTAATAGCCCCCCCCTCCCTGCACAAATGACAGTAGAAAATAACCCCCCCCCCTGCACATAAAAACATTAAAAAAAAAGCCCCCCCCGCACATTTTAACAGTAGATAAAAACCCCCCCTTCACCTAAAACAGTAAAAATCCCCCCCCCGCACTATAACAAATAATAGCCCCCCCCCCTGCACAATAAAAGTAAAATAATACCCCCCTCCCTGCACCAAAAAAACAAAAAGGAAAAATACCCCCCAAACCCGCACATAAAAACAGTAGAAAAATTGCCCCCCCTCCCTGCACATATAACAGTAAAAAAATAGCCCCCCTCCCGCACATATAACAGAGATAATAGCACCCCTTCCCCCCCGCACAAAATAACAATAATTTAAAAGCCCCCCTCCCTGCAACCCTAAAAACAGTAGATAACAAACCCCCCCCCCTGCACATTTTAACGTAAAATAACACCCCCCCCCCTGCACAAAAACAGTAAGGGTAAAGCCCCCCCCCTGCCATATAAAGTAAAATAATGCCCCCCTCCGCCCCATAAAACATAGATAAAAGCCCCCCTCCCTGCACAAAATAACCCGTAAAAAAAATAATAGCCCCCCACCCCCCTGCACATAAACAAAAGTTTAAAAAGCCCCCAAACATGAATAAACGCTAATTAAAAGTAATACCCTAACCCCCCAACTTACCTTAACCTCCCTGCCGCTGTTGGTCGTTGCTCCCCTCTTTTCCTTTAAACGGCGGACGCACCCAGCCGGGCCTTGGGCAGCGTATGAAAGCGCACGGGCCGGGCCCGGGCCGTGCACTCCGGGGCGCACAAAAAGCCGCATCCTGACTGCGGCACAGTTTACTCCCCGGAAACCTTTTCTCCGGGTGAAGCATCTAACTGTAAAAGTGCATCCGGCGACGCACATACAGTTAGTCCCGCCACCCCCCTGGGCCCTCGCCAAGGTCCTAAGCCACAAGAAAAGATAGCTTAGCGACTGGTACGCTTAAAGGAAACCCCAACATCGGCGGGGGGCGGCGGATAGCGGGGGCGCCGGGGACTAATGTATAGTTGTAAATTTTTAGGGGACATATTAATTTTGAGTTTTTACACAAATTTTACAAAATGAGTCTTTAACCCCTTTCACGACCCTGGGCGTATGATACGTCCCCGGGCCGCTAAGGGGATTTGCAGGGGGATCGCTCCGGACCCCCCCCACAGCCCCCACGGGTTTAGCCAAAACCCCCGATAACAAACCCCAGAAAAAGCGGGCGGCGGTTTGGCTCCCCCCCCGCTGCCAGGGTGTTTTAAAACCCCTCAGAAATCGAAACGGCAAAGATGGGTTGCGGGGGTCTGAATAAACACCGATCGGGGCCGCGCACCGAAAAGGGAAAAGGTCCCCCGGGAAAACCCGCCCAATCCCCGGATTGGGGGGAAGGGCTCCCCGTCACTTACCCCGGGGCCATTTGCCCCCCTTCCCGTCCCCAGAAGGAATTTGGGGAAACCCCCAACTTTTTACAAAACCCCAAAAGCATTGCCTAAAACCAAAGCAAAATTTGGGGTTTTTAAATTTAAAAATCGCGCCCCCTAGGGTTTAAGCAAAAAAGGGGGAACCCAAATTTTGCAGTAAAAAAAAATAAATAAATTTAAAATTTTTAAAAACAAAAAAAAAGGGAATTTAAAAATTCAAATCACCTCCCCTTTTTTCCCCATTTTAAATAAAAACTTTAAAAAAAAAAATAAACAATTTACACATATTTGGTTCGCCCCCCCGTCCGCCAAAAAATTGATTTTAAAGAAAAAAAACATCATTTATTCCCCTACGCTAAAAAACCGTAGAAAAAAAAAATTTCCAAAAACCCCAAAAAAGCGTTTTTTGGTCATTTTTAAAAAGTCACTCAAAAAAAAAGGAATAAAAATGATCAAAAATGTCCGCAAAAGCATTCCAAAACTTACAATAAAAAGTACCTTCAGCCCGCAAAAAAAAGCCCCCCCAAAAAGGGCCGTCCTTAGGTGGGTTTTGTACAAAAAAGTTTTTTGGTCGCAAAAAACGGGGGCCGCGGCGCAATGTAAAAAATTTGAAAATGTTTTTGGGTTTTTTTAAAAATTTGTCCCCCCTTGGAATTTTTTTGGGGGGTTTCCCAGTATATTTTAATGTATATTGAAAAACAACCCTTAAGAAATACAACTTGTCCCGCAAAAAAAAAAGCCCTCCCTGTGTCAATGTTTGGGGGAAAAAAAAAAAAGTTATGGGTTTCCAAAAAGGGTGAGGAAGGAAAAAACCCAACGTGCCACCAAAAAAAAAAAACCCCGGGGCCGGAAGGGGGTTTTGAAAGTCAATTTTGTCAGGCTGTTTTTTCCCGTAAAAGTGACTGCTGAAAATTTAAGGACCCGGATGATTTTTGAAATTTTTGGAAAAAAGTGACAATAACGTAAAATTTTTTATCTGAAAAAACCCCTGCCGCAGGTCCGGGTGTGGGGATGAAAATACTATGTGAACCCCGCCAACGACAAAATGTTAAAAACAGTGGGCCCCCTCCCCGGGTTTTTTTAGGACCCCCAGCAATGCCCCTGGTAAATACACAAAGCACTTGTGGTTTCAGTCCCCATTGAGTTTTTCCCCTATAAAAGGGTTCACAAAATGTTTGGTTTTTTCTCATACTTCATACTTCTCTTGACCAGCAAAACAGAAGAACATTTGCAGTTGCTAGTAATGCCTTTACTCGGCTTCTAGCTAGATTGTGCCATCAGTGGACACCATTTGCCTCAATCTAACATGCTGCTATGGGCTACCCCCGACATGGCCCTACTTAAGCACTGTTTCTTGGGGTTGATGCAATACCCTGGTACCTGCAAGGGTGTGTATCATGGTTAAATAACTACCCATTTCCAGAATAACCTTGACCAGCCTGTAGCAATCATGCCATTTACATCTTTTACAGAGCATGGTCCCCTAATATACTTCAAGACCACTGTTTACACAATATATTCAGGGTTACGCCTTTTTCAGTGTACCACTTTGAAAATTTACATAGAACACAGTTTAACTTTACTTTTTACACAGTAGCATGTGCCTCTTACACCATTGTGTAACTTGCATGAGGAGGATTTCAAGAGAGTCCTTTATCAGTCTTTGCTAGGTGTGATCATCTGTAGACACAATCCAATCTTCATCCACCTGCAGCACTCTTGACCCCTTTTTCAGTCTTAGTTTTTAACAATCTGTACCCAGGCTGTGGGCAACCAGTCCTTTTGATAATTTGTTGATACCTAAACAGTGTTCTAAACAATATTGCAGCAACCTCTCAGATTTACTGGTCTCTTGGGTAAAGAAAAATGTAAAGTATATTGCTCTGAGAAGTATATTTGAAGGAAATCTTCACACACATTGTCTTACTTACTGGAACAATTATTTTAAATATTTGAATGTTGCTGCAGCCCCTACTTTTAATAATGGGGGTAGGCTAACATCAGTGTTTTGCTTCAAATTCAGATTGGGACGGTAAAATAACATTATGCCACTAATCACCAACCTTGTTCCAGACAGCGCATCATTCATTTCAGACAACTTTTCTTTTTACTATCTGGAAAAAGGCTGGTGATTAGTTGCACACTTTTTCCATGATCTTTGAGAAAATTAGGGTCAGGCTAAACTGGCCTGACTTGATCTAAAGCTCAATATTTGCCAATGGGGCACTATTTATGAGTAGTGTTGAGCGATTACGTTGGCCATCGACATCGGTCGATGGTCGATAGTCGACCATCATCGACAAGATAGTCGATAGTCGATAGTAGATTATGAGCGATGACCATTAAAGTCTATGGGAGAGCAACAACACCTTCATTCTTATACCCAAACATGGCTGGAGAAGCTGGAATTAACATCCAAAACAGTCAAATGGATACGTGCTACATCTTAGGCAACACACTTAGGTTATAAAAGCCACAGAAAAAAAATCACACACCATTCACTATCCCTGTCTTGTACCACAGCATGACCCTTAAACCTGCATCACCCACAAATTAAAAAGTGCCAGAAGGCAGAAATGTTTTTGAACCATCATTTTACTTGAACTGGACATTGAATACCCCTGTCCTGGAACGCAGCATGAGCCCCAAACCTGCATGACCCCCAGATTAAAAATTTGCTGGAAAAGGAGTCCTTTTCAACCACCATTTTAGTTTCACTGGACATTGACTAATACCTGTCCTGGGCCACAGCATGACCCCAAAAAACCTGCATGACCCCCAGATTAAAAAGTCCCGGGAAAAAGGAGTCTTTAAACCCACCATTTTATTTTTCACTGGACATTGACTATACCTGTCCTGCGCCACAGAATGAGCCCCAAACCTGCATGACCCCCACATTTAAAAAGTGCCGGAAAAAGGAGTCTTTCAACTACCATTTTAGTTGAACTGGACAGTGACTATACCTTTTCCGGGACCGCGGGTATGACCATTAAACCTTCTGACCCCCAAATTAAAAAGTGCCGGGAAAAGGAGTCTTTGAACCACCATTTAGTATGAACTGGACATTAATTTAATTCTGTCCTGTAACCGCAGAATGACCATTAAACCTGTCTGCCCCACAGATTAAAAAGTGCCGGGAAAAGGGGGTCTTTCAACCACCATTTTAGTTTCACGGACATATACGTCCCGTCCGGGGTAGCGCTTGCCCCTCCGTATGAGTGCGGACCAATTGAGCTTCATTTGGAAATTACTGGTGGTTAACGCTCCTGTTCCACCCAGGTGCCCTTTTTCTTGGCATTCTTTTCTCATTTTACTCAACGGCTGGAGGAAATTGTCTCTGTACTTGTTTCTCTGTCCGTGCTCCATACTCCATGTCCTCTGAATAACCTACATCTGGTCAAGTTTCCTGTACCTCCCTTGAACAATTCAGAGGGAATTTTTTTACCAGCTATTTTGTACATGCAAGTTTTTTAGTAGTTTAATTCTAGAAAAAACATTTTTAAAATAGGATGGAATCCCACCATGTCTTTGGTTCTCTTTTTAATTGTATTAAATGGGTTGTCCCCAATACAGGGATTGATAGCTATGTTTAAAGACTTGCAAAAACAAGTCATTTTGCAATATGTGTCCAATTTAACAGTGTCCTACCTATTCCTGTTTCTGACAGCACCATCACCCTTGAGCCACTCTTGACAATTGTGAAGAACAAATGTCTGTTAGAAACAAAAATTTTTAGAATAGGACCTGTAGTATTGCTGCATTTCAAAGCAGCATGACCCAAAAAATTATGAAAATGACTTTTCACCACGTTAAAAATTGTGAGGAGAAATGCCACTTAGAACCCTTTCTGTTCCAAAGGCCCATGATTATTGCGTATCTCACAGCTACAGCCCCCCAAAAAAATTATAAATATGACTTCTCAGCCACATTAAAAATTGGGGGGAAAAAAGCCACTTAAAAGCCCCCTTTTCGTTCCAAAGTACCAGATTTTTGCTGCTCTCACAGTAACTGCCCCCAAAAAATTAAAATATGCCCTTCTCACCACTTTTAAAAAATTGTGGGGGAAAAATCCCACAAAAAACCACATTCTTTCCAAGGCCCCATAATTAAGCTGTATCTCACAGCAACATACCCAAAACCACTGACAATGCGAAAACTTCTAAGATAAATTTGAATAAAGGAAACGGTGTTTCATGAAACCTTGCGCTTTTTTCAGTCTCCCACAGCAAAACCCCAAAATGAATGTTGGGAAAAAAAATAAAAATTGCAGTAAAAATGATCATTTTAAAAAACATTTTCAAAAAAGGACATTTCCCCGTTTGAAGAGGAAAGTGAAGTAACCGGCAACTAATGCTGCCCCAATCGCTGGAGCTTGTGGGAGGGTGGGAATACCACATGTTCCTACGTCAACAAAGAGACGGTTGTACAGGGAGGCTCGAGCTGATGCTGCAACGGCAGCCAGTGCTGGACGAGAGTCAGGAGGAGCTAACGGCGGAAAGTGCGAACTAGACTCGAGCCTTCTCAGCAGAGCAGTCCAGACCCGGGTACTCTTTAAAATTTCTGGACGACAAGGTCATGACATGTGCCAGGCAAGGGATGTCTCAGCCTACGATCTTAAGGGCGCCAGCAGGATTTCGCCATTATTGCACACCACCTTGCCTGGAACAAGGTTCTTGTCACCCAGCCAGCGCTCGGTCCCCCTCGTTGCGGAGAGCCGTCCACAAGCTCCTACCTGTGGTGGGGACGGTCTCCAAGAGCAAGATAATTTTCAACACGCCTGGTATCTCTTGGTACGTGATCCACCCAAGGAACCTTAGGGGAAAGAACCCTGCACCATCCCTGCGGTTTTGAAGAACGTGCGCTGAGGCCTGAGAGCCACCGTCACTCCCCAGAGACCTCCACCCAGCTTCACCCAGTGAGCTTGTCACAGAGATATATGCGGCCCCTGGCCTGCATACTAGTCCATGTGATCCGGTGGTCAGTGGACTTTCCCCGGCTCCTAAGATCAGACAACGGCGCTTGAAAATTTAGATGACAACGTGGCTGGCCAGGGCAAGTACGGCTTTTCTGCAAAGAAATTCCCTGCCTCGCATCTGGTATTGGGGGTCATGCAAAGGCCATGAACGTGGCAGAACCCATCTGTGTTCCACCAATGGAAAGGCAAACATATCCCAAGGCCAAAAAGCCCCTGGGGGGGCACTAAAAAATCGCCAACATTTCAGGCTTTTGGCTTTGGGATGGTTTGGTTAAAGTTTTCTTCAGCTCCAAACCTGGAAGACAGAAGGCTGGCTGCTAGACTGGCCCTGATACGGCGTGCAGGTCATCAAACTGGCGGAAGGAGAAAAAATAGGGATAGTATGGGTCTCTTGTGGTGCTGTGGTACTCTCGGGCGACGGTGGAGGCTGAAGCGGAGGCTGAATCCCTGATCATGACTCTGAGAGACATGGCATCTGAGGGAACGCTTGGTGGTGCAGAGGAGATGGAGCCGAGACAGAGGGTGTGACCGTGGTTGGAGGCCCGGCGTCGGTCTTAGCCTTTTTTGGCCAAGTGTTTCCCTCCATTTCAAATCATGCATTCACGTGCAATGTGACTAGACATGATTTGGTGAGGTGGTTAACCACCTAAGGTTCCTTTGCCTCTACTTATGCGTTACGGCAAAAGGCGCATATGACAGTAATCGCTATGGTGAAACCGAGAGCTTTGCTAAAGAGGCCCAGGCATGAGAGTTCCTGGACTTATATGATGGAGACAAGCGAGGACCGGGGGTTTGCGCTGACAGAGTCGGCGGTCGGAATCATATCAGCGGACTTTCTCGCCCGCCCTCGGCATCACCTTTTTGAGGCAGCCGGAACCCGTACGGACACTACCCCATCGTCTTCCCTCCTCGTCCAGTGATGAAGCGCTCGCAAGCAAATTCTGCTGAAAGATCACGTTGGATCCCAATGTCGTCATCATCATCAAAGGAACGCGCAGTGGTGATGGACGGCGAAGACTGTGTCGGCGGTCCGTGACATTCTTGCTATCCAGGAGCTGCGGGCTCAAGCAAGAGGGACTTCAAGGCGTTGCCCCGACCGCCCGGGATTATTTGCGATTGACCCGGCTTCCTTCTCCTCCTCTGATGCCATCATAACGGGGCATCAGAGTGGAGAAAATCAACCCTCTTGGCCCTCTTGATCTTTTAACATGCCTTCTGACCCCAACCGCATTTATTCATCAAAGAGGTCTTCAGAAATGGATTATCCACAGTGGTGGGTAACAACGCAGTTTACATTGGGCTGCTCATGTTGGACAGAAGCTTGTGATGCTGTATGACCGACATTTGTGCCGTGACTGGGAGGAACATAGGAGGTCAGACCGGCATGGATGCAGGTTGCATTATAACCACTGAGAAGGACAGATATGCGACGTGCTGTTCGTTACGAGATTCACAGGGCCCTGCCCACAGCGTGACAGCCTGAACGGTCCTGCAACTGACGACCGTTGGCATGGCGGTTGTCGCCAGCACTGGAAAGGATCACCTTCTGCTCTTGACCTCTACCTCCATATCCAACCACCCCTCTTTTGCTCGCTTACCACCTGAATTCCGCTCCATGTTCAGAAATATAAAAATATTTGAGAAGGAATGAAGAGTTTTTAGGAAAAGTCTCTTATTAAGAAAACGGCAAATCACAGCTATTCTCCAAATCCTCAAATCAAAACAAAATTGCTGGAATTCAAATATAACTGCTAAGTAAATCAATCAACAAACTGGCCTCGCCAAAGTGAAAAAACACGTATCTGAAAGTATTTCGGCTAATAAAAAGTAATTTTTGGCACCTATCAATTAACCTTGATGACAACAAAATGGGCCCCTTTTTTTTGTATTCAAATTAACTGCAAAGTAGCTCTAACAACAAAGCTGGCCTTGCCCAAAGAGACAAAAACACGTATCTTGAAATGTATTCGGATAATACAAGGTATTTTTTTGCACTTTCAATTTAACCTGTTGTGACTACAAAATTGCTGGTATTCACATTTAATGCAAGGTTGCCCTCAATAGAACAAAGCTGTAGTGCGCCAAAGTAAAAAAACACGTATTTGTAATGTATTCGGATAAAAAAAGTATTTTTTTGCACCAATCAATTCACCTGAGGAAACTACACAATTGCTGGATAAAATTATAACTGAAAGGTGGCTCTATCAACAATCTGGTGACTGGGCAAAAGTGCAAAAAACACGTATCTGTAATGTATTCGGATAATAAAAGGTATTTTTAGGCACCTTTCCAATTCACCTGATGGTGACTACAAAATGTGCTGCATTCACATTTAAGAGCAAGGTGCCTCAATGAACAACAGCGTAGTGCGCCAAAGTGAAAAAAACACGTATCTGTAATGTATTCGATAATAAAAGGTATTTTTTGGGCACCTATCGCAATTCACGCTGGGTAACTACACCATTGCTGGATTCAAAATTAACTGCAAGGTGGCTCTATCAATACAAATCTGGACTTGGGCTAAAGTGCAAAAAACACGTACTGTAATGTATTTTCTCGGATAATAAAAGGTAATTTTTTGGCACCTAATCCAATTCAACCTGTGGTAACTACAACCAACACTTGCTGGATTTCAAAAAGAACTGTAAGTGGCTCTAATCAACAAATCTGGGACTGGTCAAAAGTGCAAAAAAACACGTATCTGTAATGTCAATTCGTTATAAAAAAAAGGATTTTTTGCCACGCTAATAATTCACCTGTGGTAACTACACAATTGCTGGATTCAATTTAACTGCACAGGTTGCTCTATCAAACAAATCTGGACTGGTCAAAAGAGCAAAAAAACACGTAATCTGGTAATGTATTCGATAATAAAAGTATTTTTGCGGCACCTTTCAATTCCACCTTTGGTGACTAAAAAATTGCCTAGCATATTCACAGTAAGTGCAAGGTAGCCCTCAATGAACAAAGCTGTAGTGCGCCAAAGTGAAAAAACACGTATCTGTAATGTATTTTGGATAATAAAAGGTTTTTTTGGGCACCTAACAATTTCACCTGATGGTAACTACACAATTGCTGGTTTAAAAATTTAACTGCAAGGGTGGCTTCTATCTACCAAATCTGAGGACTGGGCAAAAGTGCAAAAAAACACGTAGCTGTAATGTTATCAGATAATAAAAGTATTTTATGGCATCTTTCAATATTCACCCTGTGTAAACTACACATTTGCTGGATCAAATTTAACTGCAGGTGGCTCTATCAACAAATCTGGACTGGCAAAAGTGCAAAAAAACACGTATCTGTAATGTATTCGGATAATAATAAGGTATTTTAGCACCTATCAATTCACCTGTGGTAACTACATAAATTTGCTGACTTTCAAATTAACCTGCAAGGGTGGCTCTATCAACAAATCTGGACTCGCCAAAAGTCAAAAAACACGTATCGGAATGTATTCGATAATACAAGGTAATTTTTGCACCTTTCAGATTCACCTCGGTACTAAAAAACTTGCTGCATTTCACATTTTAAGGTGCAAGGGCCCATGAACAAATCTGGACTGGGCAAAAAGGTGCAAAAAACACGTAATCATGTAATGTATGCGGATAATAAAAGGGTATTTTTTGGCACCTCTCAATTCCCTGTGGTAACTACACAATTGCTTGGATTCAAATTTAACTGCAAGGTGGCGTCTATCAACAAATCTGGGACTGGCATAAGTCAAAAAACACGTACTGTAATGTAATTCGGATTATAAAAAGGTATGTTTTGAAGCACTTTCAATCAACCTGTGGTGAATACAAAATTGCTGCATTCACATTAAGAGTGCAAGGTGCCTCAATGAACAAAGCTTATGCGCCAAGTGAAAAACATGTATCTGTACATGGTTATTGGATTAAAAAAAGAGGTATTTTTTTGTGGCGACCTATCAATTCAACCTGTTGTAACAACACAATTGCTGTATTCAAATTTAAACTGCAAGGTGGCTCTACAACAAATCTGGACTGGGCAAAAGTGCAAAAAAACACGTATCTGTAATTGTATTCGGATAATAAAAAGGGTAATTTTTTGTGCACCTATCAATTCACCAGTGTTAAACTACCACCTTGCTGGATTCAAACTGAACCTGGTAAGGTGGCTCTATCAACAATTCTGGACTTGGCAAAAGTGCAAAAAACACGTATCTGTAATTATTCGGATAATAAAAGGTAATTTTTTTGCACCTATCCAATCACCTGTGGTAACTACACAAGTGCTGGAATTCAAATTGATAACTGCAAGGTGGCTACATCAACAAATCAGGACTGGCAAAAGTGCAAAAAAAACACTATCTGTAATGTATTCGAAAAAAGGGTATTTTTTGGCACCTATCAATTCACACGATGGTAACCTACACACTTGCAGGATTCAAAATTGAACTATAAGGTGGCTCTATCAACAAATCTGGACTGGGCCAAATGCAAAAAACACGTAACTTAATGAATATCGGATAATAAAAGGTATTTTTTTGCACCTATCAATTCACGCTGTGGTAACTTACACACTTGCTGTTTTCAAATGAACTGTAAGTTGCATACAACAAATCTGGACTGGCAAAAGAGTCAAAAAAACACTACTGTAATGTATTCTGTATAATAAACAGGTATTTTTTGGCAACTATCAATTCACCTGTGGTAACAACAACAATTGCTGGATCAAATTTAACTGCAAGGTGGCTCTACCACACATCAAACTACAAACACACACACTCCAATCTTAACGCCACACCTCCGGAGCCGTCGAACACTGACATCGAGCACGCACACAACCAAACACCACTCTCCCCCCCACCACTACAATTCTCTTCTCTCTCCTATCTCTCTCTATATGGGTAAGTGGGGTGGACATACACACACACACCACACACACACTGGGACCAGACAGTCCAACTAACACCCCCACCAGCGCTCCCGCCGCCCAGCACAACCACTACCACTCCAACCCTCCACCGTCAACACCCCGCCAGACGAAGCTCATCCACACTCACACATCCAACCCACCGCACGACCACGCCCTCTTAAACCACAGACTTCCAACCCTCCTCGCGCATAGATAACGACCCACGCCTCTCACCACCCCTTCACTTGCCCAACAAAGCTGTATGCGCCAAAGTGAAAAACACTATCTGTAATGTAATTGGGATAATAAAAGGTCATTCTTTGGCACCTATAATTCACCTTTGTAGACTACAACAATTGCTGGATACAAATTTACTTGCAGGTGGCTCTATCAACAAATCTGGACGGGCAAAAGTGCAAAAAACACTATCTGTAATGTAATTCAGATAATAAAAAGGTTATTTTTGGCATCTTTCAATTCACCTGTGTAACTACACAATTTTGCTGGATACAAATTTAACTGCTAGGTGGCCTCGATACAACAAATCTGGACTAGGGCAAAAGTGCAAGAAAACACGTACTGTAATGTATTCGATATAAAAGGTATTTTTTTTTGGCACCAATCAATTCACCTGTGGTAACTAACACAATGCTTGATTCAAATTTAACTGCAAGGTGGCACTATCAACAAATCTGGACTGGGCAAAAGTGCAAAAAACACGTATCTGTACTGTATTCGATAATAAAAGGTATTTTGGTCACCTTTCAATTCACCTGTGGTGGACTCAAAATTGCAGGCATTCACAATTAAAGTGCAAGGAGCCTCAATGAACAAAGCTGGTAGTGCGCCAAAGTGAAAAACACGTAACTGTTAATGTATTTGGAAATTAAAAGGTATTTTTTGGCACCTTCAATTCACCTGTAGGTAACTACAACACAATTTGCTGGATTCAATTTAACTGCAAGGTGCTCTATCAACAAATCTGGACTGGCAACAGATGCAAAAAACACGTATCTGTAATAGTATTTCGGAATAATAAAAGTATTTTTGGCAACCTATCAATTCACCTGTGGTAACTACACACTTTGCGTGGAAATCAAAATGACCTGTAAGGTGACTCTATCCAACAAATCTGGACTGGCAAAAGTTGCAAAAAACACGTATCTGTAATGTATTCGAATAATAGAAGGTATTTTTTGGCACCTATCAATTCACCTGTGAGGTAACAACAACAAATGCTGAATCAAATTTAACTGCAAGGTTGGCTCTATCAACAAATCTGGACGGGGCAAAAGTGGCAAAAAACACGTATCTTAATGTATCGATAAAAAAAGGTATTTTTGGCACCTTTCAATTCACCTGTGTGAACTACACACTTGCTGGATTCAAAATGAACTGTAAGGTGGCTTCTATCAACAAATCTGGAGACTGGCAAAAGGTGCAAAAAACCACGACTGTAAGTAAATCGGCATAATAAAAGGTAATTGTTTTTGGCACCTATCAATTCAACTGTGTAACTACACAATTGCTGTGATTTCAAATTTAACTGCAAGGTGGCTCAATCAACAAATCTGGACTGGGCAAAAAAGTGCAAAAAAACCACGTAACTGTAATGTATTCGGAAAATAACAAGGTATTTATTGGCACCTTTCAATTCACCAGTGGTGACTACAAAATTGCTGCATACACATTTAAGTGCAATTGCCTCAATGAAACAAAGCTGTAGTGCGCCAAAGTGAAAAAACACGTATCTGTAATGTGTTGGGATAATAAAAGGTATTCTTTTGGCACCTATCAAATCACCTGGTAACTACACAAATGCTGGATTAAAATTTAACTCAAGTTGCTATATCAACTAATCTGGACTGGGCAAAAGTGCAAAAAACACGTATCTGTAATGTATTCATATATAAAAGAATTTTTATGTGGCATCTTTTCAATACACACGTGGTAACTACACACTATGCTGGATTCAAATTTAACTGCGAGGTGAGTTCTCTTCAACAAACTGGACTGGGCAAAAGTGCAAAAAACACGTCAACAGTAATGTATTACGATAAAAAACGGTAATTAAAGGCACCTAATCAATTCACCTAGTGGAACTACAACAATTGCTGGATTCAAATTTAACCTGCAAGGTGGCATCTATCACCAAATCTGTGACTCCGGCAAAAGTGCAAAAAAACCACGTATCTGATAAAGGTATTACGCTAATAAACAGGTTATTTTTGGCCACCTTTCATTCACCTGCGGTGACTAAAAAATTGCTGCATTCACATTAGTGCAAGGTGCCTACAATGACAAAACTGGACTGGGCACAAGTGCAGAAAAAACGATATCTGTAATGTATTCGGAAATTTAAAAAAAAAGAAGGATATTTTTTGCACCTATTCAAATCACCCATTGGTACTACACAATTGCTGGAATTCAATTTAACAGCAAGTTGGCTCTAACAACAAAAATCTGGACCTGGGCAAAAGAGCCAAAAACACGTAATCTTTAATGTAAACGGATTAATAAAAGGTATTTTTGGGCACCTTAATCCAATTCACACATTTGGTTTGACATACAGAAAATTGCTGCATACACAATTTAGTGCAAGGAGGTCCTCAATGCACAAGCTGTAGTGCGCCAAATAAAAAACACGATCTGTAATGTATTTGGTAATAAAAGGTATATTTATGGCACCTATCAATTCACCTGTGGTAACTACACAATATGCAGGATTCAAATTTAACTGCAAGGTTGGCTCAATCAAACAAATCTGGACCTGGGCAAAAGTGCAAAAAACCCGTATCAGTAATAATTCAGATAATAAAACGGTATTTTTGCATCTTTCAATTCCACCTGTGGTAACTACACAATTGCTGGATTTCAAATTTAACTGCGAGGGAGCTCTATCAACAAATCTGGACTGGCCAAAAGTGCAAAAATCACGTATCAGAAATGAATTTCGATAATAAAAGGTAATTTTATGGCACCTATTCAATTCACCTGTGGTAACTACACAATTGCCAGGATTCAAATTTAACAGCCAGTGGCTCCTATCAACAAATCTGACTGGGGCAAAAGTGCAAAAAACACGTATCTGAATGTTCGGATAATAAATTTATTTTGGCACCTTTCAATTCACCTGCGGTGACTAAAAAAATTGCTGCATTATCACATTTAAGTGCAAGGTCCTCAATGAACAAATCTGGACTCTGCAAAATTGCAAAAAACACGTATCTGTAAGTATTCGGATAATACAAGGTTTTTTTGGCAACCCTCTCCTTCAAAACCTGTGCTGACTACAGAAAATGTGGATTCTAAATTTTAACTGCAAGGTGGACATAAGAACAAAGTGGAATGGCAAAATTGAAATGAACACCCTATCTGAAATGTATACTGATAATTAAAGTGGAGTTTTGCACCTAACAAAAGACCTGCAGGTTACTAGAAAAGATGTGATCCTAATATATAATTTCCGCTGCCCAATATCCAGGAAATAATTCAATAGAAAACTGTTAATAATAAAGCTATTGGCAATGTCTACACTAAGTCATGGTGAACTTTTATCCAGTATTCTTTATAAGCTTGTCCTTGTGTTCGCCCCCCCCGGGGGCCCTCCCCTCACTGCTTCCCCCCACGAGACATTACAGGCGTAGTAATGCCTGCCTTATAAAATTCTCTACCTAACTACATAAAATCTTCCAATCCTCTAATCTAACTAAATTGTAAAGGATCACAGAATAACAGTAAGCTTTCCCTCTGTAAAAAATAAGATTAATTTCGCTGAGCTGTTTGGACACAAGCAGAGCGCAACGTCCTTCTGTCTGAGACGCTGGAGAGACACTGAGGATGAACAGGAAACTCTGTTCTTATTAAAACGAGGTTTGTAGATTTTTTTCCGGCCAATCGCAACCATACACAACCCATCATGACTCGCACACACATCTCACCCTGCTCTATTCGAGTAAGCAGATTGCTGGCCGCCCAAAATTGACAAGGAAGCGACCGCAAAAGGCGCTAATCTTCATAGATGAAGCACAGATTTTAACCTAAATTATCGCATGATCTAAAAATTCGATCAACATAAAAACTGTGCCGATTTCAACTTTGTCAATAATAATCGCTCAACACTATTTATGAGAATTATTAATAGATTACTGCCAGCAGAAAAATTAAGTTCGACTGTAGTTTAGACATATATTATATAATAGGAAGAAAAAAACAATGTTGCAATTGATCCAGCACTCGGAAATATGTATAAAAAATTCAACACTTTATGGGCCATCAAAAAAAAAAGTGAACACACAATTCTGCGTGCACATAAGACAGAATATTGGTACAATATTTTTATGGTCACCTTACCAGCCAGAAACACAATTGGGTAGTTGCGGACAGAAGAGAGTCCTTAGACTTAGCATACATTCCCAAGCTTCTTCCTGTTTAAATTCACTCCCAAGATGAGTCACATGAGAAAACAAGCCAATAGTGGAAACCCTAGCAATTAAAGCTCCCACAAAAATTAATCCATGGTGCCCTAAAAGAGAGTTTAATATATTCTCAGATGGCTATGTGGAATACAATCAATAAACTGTCTACTTTGAATAAACCCACACATTGAAGGTACATTTTAAAAAAAAATGATACAAATATAACCATATACAAATATACCGTTGATACCAGAAGTTTACAAACACTAAATAAAAGACACATATGCATATTTTTCTCACTATTTGACATGAAATCAGAGTAAACCTTACCTTTTTAGGTAAAATTGGGATTATCAAAATTATTGCCAGAAAAAGGAGAGGAGATAATTTGTTAAGGCTTTTTAAGAGGCCAAAAGTTTACAAAACACTAGGATTACTATGCCTTTAAAAAAGTTTGGGAACAGCCATATGATGATATCATGTCCCCTTTGGGGATGTTTTTTTAAATAAACACCCAGAAAAACACTGGCTTCTGTGTGTAACATCATGGAACAGTCTAAAGAAATCAGCCAAAATATCAGAAAAATAATTCTCGACTTGCACAAGTCTGGTTTAATGGGTGCAATTTCCAGAAGGTGCCTCGTTCATCTGTACAAACAATTATATTCAAGTACAAACAAGATGGGGATGTCCAGCCATTATACCGCTCAGGAAGGAGACTTGGTTCTTGTCTCAGAGAGGAACATGCTTTGGTCTGATATGTGCATATCAACCCAAAAACAAAAGCAATAGACCTTAGAAGATCGGGTTTGGAATTTAGTAAAAATTGTATCATTATCTACATGCAACGAGTACTGTATAAACATGGGCTGAAAGGGCCACTCTGCCGGGAAAGAAGTCATTACTCCAAAAGAAACATATAAAAGCCAGACAAATTGTTTGCAAAGCTCACAAGGAACAAAGACCTACATTTTTGGAGAGATTCCGTGGTCTGACGAAACTAAAATTGAACTGTTTGGCCATAATGACCATTGTTATGGTTTGGAGGAAAAAGGGAGAAGCTTGGAAGCCTAAGACCTCCACCCCAACTGAGACAGGGGGGGGTGGCAGCATCATGTCGTGGGGTTGTTTTTCCCTGCAGGAGGGACTGGAGCACTTAAAAAAATAGATGGAAATCATAAGGAAAGAAGATTATACTAAATTTAGCAATATTGAAGCAACATCTAAGACATCAGCCAGAAAATTAAAGCTTGGGCGGGGAAATGGGTCTTCCAAATGGGGCAATGACCCGAAGCATACTGCCAAACTGGTTATGAAGTGGCTTAAGGAAACCCAAATCAATGTTTTGGAGTTTGCCATCACAAAGCACTGATCTTGTCCTATGAAATTTTATGGGCAAAGCTGAAAAGGCAGGGCGAGCAAAGGGAACCCAAAAACATGGCTCAGTTACACCAGCTCTGTCAGGAGAAATGGGCCACAATTCCCAACAACTAAATTTCAAGAAGCTTTGAAAGGAAAAATCACAATGCTTGACCCAACTCATACAGTTTAAGGACATTGCTACCAAATACAATGAAAAAGTATGTAAACTTTGTCTTTGCCCAAAGTAATAAAAATACCTTAAAAATTCTTTCTCTCATTATTTGGCATTTGACAAATATAAATAATTTGGTAATCCTAATTCACCTAAAAGGAAAGGTTTATTCTTTTTTCATGTCAGATAGTGAGGAAAACATGCATATGTGTCCCTTTTTAAATAGTGTATGTAAACTTCTGGTTTCAACTTATACCTAGTCAGTAAAATAGCAAAAATCTTTCCCGTATGTTTAAACCCCCAGGGACCCTGAAGCCTGTAAACACCCACCAGCTCTCTTGCGCCTTCACAATGAGGTTTGATAACTTTTTTCAATTGCTGTGAACTGAAAACTGAAAGTTTCACCTCCATATACATCCGCAAAGTACCGTGAAACCATGGATGGATTCACACATCCCATTTTTTAACTGGCCGACAAGTGTCTTTTTATGTGAACTATTAATTTGTTTGGTAGTGCAACCAACATACTGTACATTGTACTTAATGTATGTAATAACAAGCCACAAAAGCTGTATTACAATTGATAAAACTAACAATTTAAAATTGTTTGCCTTTCGAACAAGATACAATTGTCATCATAATATTCCCGGCCTCTCACTGCATTTTGCTAGTGTTGCGTCTCATGGTAAGTTCCCTTTCAGATCGAGTATCTAATAATTGTTCTGATGTTGTAGCTTGCGATGTTTTAAGGGAGTAATCCAGATCTTTATTGGTATTTCTAGAGTCTCCATGCCAGACTTGCTGTTCTTTGTTGTCCTGGGCTCTTTTCAAGGATGGGTCTGTAACCAGTTCTTGATTGATATTTATTAACTATACACCAGGTCATTCAGACTTTTTTAGTTTTAAATGCTATGGTTTCACTATTGGTGTGTTTTATCATGTGACTAAGCTTGTGAGTAGATTTAAATGGAAAGAAGTTTAGGAGTGTATGCTAAGTCTAAGGAATGTTTTACGAAATGTGTAAGCAACTACTCATAACGTGACCATGAAACCTTTGTCTTATACTGTATGCAGAATTGATGTACACTATTTTTTAATTTTTTTTGACAACCCATAAAGTTTGGGATTTTTATACATATTTCTGAGTGCTGGATCAATTGCAACATTGTTATTTTCTTCCATGATTATAGTAGAATATTTGGCTTGTATCCTGGGTGTTCTGTGCACCCTTCAAATGTGAGACAAGTGACCCATATGAACATATATTTTGTATATATTATAAGATATAATTGCTATTCCACATTTTATATTAACAAATTAACTTTTTTTTTTTTTGCTGCCCTGGATTTCTGCACCATATCAAAGATGAAGCAGTGCTATTACATCAGATGGTGCTTTATTTGTGTAAATATAACAATGAATGCTATATTTATCATTTTAAAGACACCTGTACACCATATGAATAAGACATGGTAACTACAAATGGTAACCCTGTGCTTCATGTACTTGGAGAGAATCTGTTGAAATTCATTTTAAACTGTAGGGAATGTTGGGGTAAATTGGCAGGTACAGATGACGCACAGAGTAATCACATGGAAATTCTGTATGCTGCTGCAGTGGCTCATCCGCAATGTGTGCGAGTATCCTAAATGCCATGCACAACTGTCGCACTGTTTATAAATTATTTGATAATGTGGAAATGTAAGCAATGTGTTTTACTGTTTCCCACCGGGTGGCAATGCTTTCATAAACTATATTACCAAATGACAATGTAACACCTGTGTGACGGCTGGGTAGTGGATCCACTGGACCACCGCAAGCGATGGTAGCTAAGCCAAAGCCAGTGGAACGGAATCTAAGTAGCCCCCGGTTTTCACCAGACCCCCGGGCCGCAAAGCGGGATGGACTTGCTGCGGCGTGAGGCTACCGGGTTTCGTCCCCCATGACGTGATTTGCTTGCGTGGCAGCCGAGGTGCAGCGTGGTACAGAGTCGTAGTCCGAGAGTCGTAGTCTGGCGGGCAGAAGTCAGGGCAGGGGGGCAGAGGTTCGTGGTCGTAGACAGGCAGGAAGGTCGGGGCAGGCGGCAGAGGTTCGTGAGTTGAGAAACGTAGCGAGGGGTTGGTACACGTAAGGCGAGAGTATGCTTTTGGAACGCTTCTCGGGGGGCACGGGGCAACATAGATCCAGCAAGGGAGTGATTTTTGGGACGTAACCTTAAGTAGGGGGAAGGGGGCCTGGCAATTACCCAAATAATCAGGGCGCGGGCCCCTTTAAATCCCCGGAACGACGCGCGCGCCTTAGGACACAGGCACTCGCGCCCTCGGCCGGCAGAGGGCGCGGACGGCCAGGAGCGCGGTCAGGTAAGTCCACGGCAGACCAGCCCCGGGCTCACCCCGGGGCCCAGGGGGCGGAAACCCGGCCCCGGTGGGCACCCGGGTGGGGGCCCACGGCTGCGCCCGGGACCCCCGGGCCGGGGTGCGGCGCAGGCCGTGACCGTACCCCCCCCCCCCCCCTTAGGTCTCCCCCTCTTTTTAGGCTGAAGAAAGTTATGGATAAGGCCCGGGGTTCAGGATATTGGATTCCGGTTCTCGGGACCTCCTTCCGGGGCCGAAGCCCTCCAATCAACAAGAAAAAATGGGCCTACCCCTGACGATCTTCATGTCTAAGATGTCCTTCACTTCAAAGACATCAGGAGATTCCAGACAGGAGATGGAGCAGCGCTCCTCTGGGAGAAATGGGGTTCAGGACCAGGGGCTTAAGGAGGGAGACGTGGAAGGCGTTAGGAATCCTAAGAGAAGGGTTAGGCAGAGCTTGTAGCACACTGGATTTTCTGACGGAGCACTTTTAAAAGGCCCCAGAAATCGTTGGACCCAATTTGTAGCGGGGACCTTGAGGCGTACGTGCTGGCAGAGAGCCACACCTTTTTCTCCGGGCCCTGGAACGTGGGCGGCGGCCTCCTTCTCTTGTCGGCCTGGGTCTTCATGCGGGTAAGGCCCGGGTTAAGGCAAGTCGGGTCTCCCCCCAAAAAGGGTCTTATTCCCAGTATTTGGGTTTTCCACAGCGGGAACCTGGGAAGTCATAGCCAAGGGAGGGCGGGCGTGGGTGACGACCGTAGACCACCAGGAATGGAGAAACGCCTGTAGAAATCAGAGTCCCGATGGTTGTAGGAGAATTCAGCCCACGGAAGCAGCTCGGCCCAGTTGTCCTGCCCGGGGCCGCGACGGGGAAATGGCGCAGGTATTCGCCCAATATCTGATTCACCCTCCCCACTTGACCATTCGTCTGGGGATGGTAGGCAGAAAGAAAAGTCCAATTTAACTTTTAAGCGAGAACACAGGGCCCGCCAAAATTTGGAGACAAATTGGACACCCCGATCAGACACGATATGCGAGGGTAATCCATGCAGACGAAAAAAATATGGTAAAAAAAATGTCCCGCCAGTTGAGGAGCCGAGGAAGACCCGGGAGTGGCACGAAGTGGGGACATTTAGAGAATCTATCCGTGACCACCCAGATGACAGAATTCCTGAAGAGGGCGAAGGTCCGAATGAAGTCCATCCCGTTTGTGTGTCCATGGGGATCTGGGATGGGCAGAGGGGACTAAGAGGCCCGAGGCCTATGGGTGGAACCTTGTTCCGGGCACAGTGTCACAGGCGAAGAACAAAGTCTTGGACGTCCTGGGGCAGGGTCGGCCACCAGTAGGCGGAGAGATAAGGGCGTGGGACTTTCGTTATGCTGGGTGACCAGCCAAAAGGGAAGAAACTATGCCCCCACTCCAGAATTCTCCGTCTGAGCCCCAGGACGAACGTAGGTCTTGCCTTTGGTGGTACCCCCGAAGGTCCACCGGAGCCACGTGGATCGCCGTTCGGAGCAAATGAATGTCTGGGACACAGGGTTCTTCTCCAGTTGACGTTAGAGGCTCGGGAGAGGGAAATCGCCTTGACGTTCTTCTCGGCTGGCCGGAAGTGTACCCTGAAGTTAAAGCAGAGAAAAAATAGAGACCACCTTGCCTGGGAGGATTCAGAAGCGGGGCCGTCGGGAAAGGTACATGAAGATTCTTGGGGTCCGTGAAGACGTCGAATGGGTGACGGGCCCCCTCCAGAATGTCGCCACTCCTCTAGTGCCAATTTGATGGCCAGCAGTTCTCGATCTCCTATGGTGTAGTTGCGTTCAGCCGGCGAGAAGGTCCTGGAGAAGAAACCGCAAGAAACAGTCTTGCCTTTAGGGCCCTTCTGAGTCAGGACCGCCCCTGCTCCCACGGAAGAGGCATCCCCTTCCAGGCTAAAGGGCCTATCCGATCAGGACGAACCAGGATAGACCGGAAGAAAACGCCGATTTCAGTTGAGGAGAATGCTTCCTCAGTGACGGGACCAACATCTCGGGTTGGCATTCTTCCGGGTGAGGGCCACGATGGGGAGCCACCAGCGTAGAGAAGTGGGGAATAAACTGCCGGTAATAGTTGGCGAACCCCAGGAGCGTTGAATCGCCGAAGACCGACAGGGCGTGGCCACTGCAGGATCGGGACAGCTTAGCTGGTCCATCTGCAGACCACGGTCGGAGACTATGTACCAGGAAAGGAAGGGGTGGCCCGGTGGAACCGACATTTCTCCAGCTTGGCAATACAGTCGATTTTTTTCGCAGGCGTCGCAGGACCTGGCGTACTTGTACCCGATGAGTCTGTGGTCAGGAGAGAAAATCAGAATATCGTCCAGGTACACTATGACGAGGTGTACAAACAAGTCTTGAATAGTCATTGACGAAATCCTGGAATACGGCTGGGGGTTGCATAGCCCAAAAGGCATACGAGATACTTCGAAATGGCCGTCCGGGTGGGTTGAAGGCTGTTTTCCATCGTCCCCCTCACGAATTCTGACGAGGTTATAGGCACCGCGCAGGTCCAATTTAAAACACCTTGGGTCCACGAAAGACGATCAAAGGGGCTCCGATATCAGGGGGAGAGGGGAGCGGTTCTTCACCGTGATCTGTTTAGCCCCCTGTAATCTTATACACGGCCGAAGAGACCCGTCTTTTTTCTGGCGAAAAAAACCAGCCCCGGCGGGCGAGGAGGACTTGCGTAGAATCCTTTTGCCAAATTCTCCCGTATGTAAGCCGACATGGCCTGAGTCTCGGGCACAGACAGAGGGTTAGACTCGACCCCGTGGAGGACTTGTTCCGGGAAGGAGGTTTTATGGGACAGTCATATGGACGATGTGGTGGTAGCTTCTCAGCCTGTTTCTCGGGGAACACATCGCCAAAATCCTGTACTCCGGCCGGCAGCCTGGGAACGGCTTGACAGGCGGGGGCGGAGAAGGGTAGGCACCGGGGGGTAACTCCAAGCATCGGTTCTGGCATTCCGGTCCCCAACGCAGGACTTCGTTCTGTCTTCCCAAACGAGCGTAGGGCGTGACTTTGCAGCCAGGGAGCCCCAAGAGGATCGCCGAGGAAGCACGGACAGGACATGGAACCTAATCTTCTCTTTATTGTAGAGCCCCCACACAGAGAGTCACCACCTGGGGTTATATACTGGATGGGATCAGTGAGGAGCTCCCCCACTGACCGAGGGGGGATAAGCAGCCTTCTCCCGCCGGACTACAGGTATGCGGTACGGGTTTCCCCCGTGAGGGTAGATGAAGTTCCCCGGGAGACCCCAATCCAAAGGGAAAGGGAGAACTCCGGAACGCAGGACCAGCATCAGAAGTCACCTCCACAGGCATCATCAAACGTGGAGAGGATGAAACTGCAAACCCAGGACCGCCTCTCCCATGGCACCTAGGTGAGAGCGTTTCCCCGGAGGCTGAGGACGAAGGGGGCAACTTTGCGGAAGTGGGCCGGGCTGGCGCAATAGAGGCATAGCTTTTCTGTACGACGACGGTTCAGTTCTTGCTCTGTTTTAAATGGGCCCGGTCCACTTGCATCGGTTCCACCTCTGGCGGTTTGTAGGCGGTGGAATTGGGAGAATGCTGGAACACAGGAGCCAGGTGAAACCCCCGACGAGGACGAGCAGCCTCTCTTTCTTGGCGAAGCTCCTCCTTGCCTCTCAGCGAACCCTTATAACGATGGCGGGTGGCAAGAAGAATTAACTCGTTCAGGGAGGACGGGAGGTCTCTTGCTGCCAAAGCGTCTTTTTAAACCCCGCTGGACAACTCTTTTTGAAGGTAGCGCAGAGGGCGGCATTGTTCCATGCGAGCTCCGAAGCCAGGGTACGGAATTGAACCGCATAGTCACCCACAGAAGACTCGCCCTGACGAAGGCTCAAAAGGGCGGTCTCGGCGGAGGAAGCACGCGCCGGCTCCTCGAAGACGGTGCGGAATTCCTGGAGGAAGGTCTGTGGTCCGCAGTCACAGGGTCGTTCCTGTCCCAGAGGGGGTTGCCAAGCCAGAGCCTTCCGGAAAGTAGACTCACCACAAAGCCACTTTGGACCTCTCCGAGGGAAACTGATCCGCCATCAACTCCACGTGCATTGAGCACTGAGTAATGAAACCCCCGGGAGAGCTTGGATCACCGGCAAAGCTGGAGGGTTTGAGGAAAGCCGAAGCTTGGGTCCACGGTAAGCCAACGAACAGCTGATGTAGACGGACCACGACGGGACGGGACTGCTGCTGGGATGCGAGGACTGAAAGATCATGGCGGGGAGCTGGCCAAAAATGCTGACCTTGTTTGTGCGATTTGTTGCGATTGCTGGGCAACAATCGTCGTTAAGATCCGCGATTTCTTTGGGAGAGGCACCTGGGCGGGATCCATGGCTGGATCTAACTGTGACGGCTGGGTAGTGATCCACTGGACCACCGCAAGCGATGGTAGCTAAACCCCGCCAGGGAACGGAATCTAAGTAGCCCCGGTTTTCACCAGAGCCCGCCGCAAAGCGGGATGGACTTGCTGCGGCGTGAGGCTACCAGGTCGTCCCCCCTGACTTGCTTGCGGTGACAGCCGAGGTGCAGCGTGGTACAGAGTCGTAGCCGAGAGTCGTAGTCGTGGGCAGGCAGAAGGTCAGGCAGGCGGGCAGAGGTCGTGGTGTAGACAGGCAGGAAGGTGGGGCAGGCGGGGAGAGGTTCGGAGTTGAGAAACGTAGCGAGGGGGGCTAGTTACACGGTAAGGCAGAGAGTATGCTTTTGGAACGCTTTCTCTAGGGCACGGGGAAAAATAGATCCAGCAAGGAGTGATTGTGGACGTAACCTTTTTTTAGGGGGGAAGCGCCTGGCAATTAGCCCAAAAAATCAGGGCGCTGGCCCTTTAAAATCCCGGGAACGAGCGGCGCGCGCGCTTGACACGGCACGCGCGCCTCGGCCGGCAGAGGGCGCAGACGGCACAGGAGCGCGGTCAAGGGAATCCACGGCAGACGCAGCCCCCTGGCTCGTCCCGCGGCCAGCGGCGGCACCCGGCCCCGGTGGGCACCCGGGAGGGCGACCACGGATGCGCCCGCGGCCCGCGGGCCGGGGAGCGCCGCAGGCCGTGACAACCTGCACAGTGTTAGCATACATAACATAGTAGGCCCATATTGTATACCATGGTGCACATTTTAAATATATGCCGGGAAAATGTCTCTTTGTAAATGCTGGATGTCTCGCTATGTTAATATGCCAAATATATCAAAACAATGTCTTTTGTATATGTGTTTTTAACTATATGCATCAACATAACTTATTTTTCACATCTATGCTCTTTAATACACGGGATACAAAAAATTTTTTTTGCCATCAAGGCTACATAGTTGGCATATACATCAAAAGATTTCCAAGACTATATGCTAAACATGTACCATAAACAAATACTGTACCTCCCAACAATTTTGTGAATGCAAAGAGAAACACAACAGGCCATGCCTCTAGCCACACCCAAGTACACCAAATGATGCCCAGCTTCATTCAGGAGACCAAAGAACACCAAAGCAACAGTACTGTTTTCTATAAAGATGTATTTATGTATAAAAAAAAAAAAAATTGTATAAATACATACATGCAAATAGCTACAAGACAATGTTCTTTGCTTTATATCACTAAATAATGGTCATACAGTTACTAAATAATACCACAATACAAGGAGAAAATATTATCACCATAAAGTTACTTAGTATACAAGTATACCGCCGCCAATATTATTATTATTATTTATTTTTGAGCTCCATTAGTTTCCAGGGCGCTGTAACATTCAAGGGGAGGGGGGGGAGGAGAAACATAGATAACATATGTCAAACAAGTACAATGGTGACGATAAATGACAAGCAACTGGTACAGAGGGAGGTGATCACAACTGATGTCTTCTCTTTTAAGCTCTGCAGAAATTGCCACACAAATATCTTAGAATGCTCACTTTTCCAGCACCTCCCTACCTATTCCCCACATTTGTACATACACCCCATTGGGTGACAAAATAGAGGGGGGTAATGGGGTAAAAGTTGATGGTGAATTGGTTATGGGGGTAAAAAATAGAGGTTTGTAGTTTGTGTTGGCATGAGGGCACATAACACAATGGTATGAAAGAAGGGCAGGAGAGGTTGTACAGGCCACAGATGACAGACACAATGTCCTGGTAGGGAAGAGAGGACCAACCACCCAGAGATTGTGTGGTGACTTGTGCCGTGTGTCCCAGGATTATATTTGCAGCCTGAATTTTGTCCCCTAAAGCTCTAAAAGGTCAGCCACCAGCATGAACTTTGCAGAGTGCAGGGATGGAGTTTAGTGCTGCTTTGATTTTTTTGTAATGTTTTTATTTTTCTACAGATTTCCCCTTTAGAAAATGCTAGATTACATCCAGCTCGTCAGATCGACAGAGAGATGCTGTCGGGGAGTGTTTTTTTTTTTATAAAGTTGTGTTTTTTTTTGCCATTTTATTTCGGTGTTAGTAATGGAGAGGACAGATACCTCTCCATTGTTGGGCCTTGGTGTCAGCCAGTGGTGTTTGTTTTTTGTAACCGCAAGGCCGACACTAATGTCCTCTCATTCTCTGGGGCAACTGTGGACTGGTATTTTAGTGTGAGAAGGGAGCAATATCCATGAACCTTCCCCTCTTGAAAATATCAGTCTGCAGTTCTCATTTTTATCTTAACTGATTATGAAAAATGGGGAACATGTTTTCTTTCAATTGTTTATTGATCATAATTGAATCAATACTTTTAGATTTTCAGTAAATACATAAAGTAATTAAATAAATGATGTGGGGTCCCCACCATTTTTCATAAACAGACAAGGTTAAACCAATAGCTGCAGGCTGATACTGTCAGTCCATGGGTAGTTTTTCCTTCCAACTCTAAAAATACCAGCCTGCAGCAGAGGCGTTATTAGAATTCATAGGGCCCTATAGCAAACGGAGACGGGGCCCCTCCACCTCATGACAATAAACTTAAACAGCAGCATAAGTAACAATAATTAACAGTATACATAATACCGCTATATATCGGACCCACATAATAGTGCTGGAGAGCAGAAAACCACCAATTAATTATAACCTACAAAAATAAATGTTCTTATACCTGAATGAGGCCTCTCAACTGTGGGCCATATAGCAGTTGCTATGGCTGCTATGGCTATAGTTGCGCCCATGGTTGGGAGTAATGCAAACATGATGTAAACAGAGCCTTACACTGTAGCTATGGTTGTTGTTGTTTTTTATGTATTGGAATTAATATAGTAAATTTATCTTAAAAAAAAGCAATAGAAGATCAGGTGTCTCAATGGACAGATTTATTTTAGTAATATTTTTCACACCTATTAGCTAACAGTTGGGTTATATATTTTGAGAAAAGTGTTAAAAAAAGCCCTTTGGTAACTCATTCCTGGAACATCTTATGTAAGGTTTATGCTGTGACAACTGCCTTCTTCCCCCTCCTGTAACTTCATCTACGATAATTTCCATGTCTTCATGTTTCAATAGTAATTATGCTGTAGTTAGAATTATTTTCTTGGCCTTTAAAGTAAAGTTCTTTCAGAAATAAGAGAAGTCAGGCAAGTAGATATTTACACTCTCATTATGTATGAATATTTCTCGAAATTACCCCTGTAGTCATCTATTATTAACTAGGAAGTAACATTAAGAATGTACATTTATGTAACTGCTTGTTCTTTGTGTCATATTTGACGATTTCACATGCTCACACTGCACCTTATGAGTTTACATTTAATATGTATGTATGGGAATAGCATTAGTTAACCTTCCAAAAAGGCTGATGACCAATGACTGTTATACAGCATCACCGTCGGACTGGCCCACTGGAGGATCGGTGGATCCTCCTGTGTGCCCCTGGTCCGAGACAGCGGGGCCCACGGCCACAGGCAGCCAGGCTCGGCCCGCACATCATGCTTGGGAACGCTCGGGCGCTCCGTCTCGAGTGCTCACAGGCATGTCTGTTCGGACGCTTAGCGGAGAGAGCACCGCCAGCGATCTGCTCAGCTATTCTGCCTAGTAGGTGTAAGGCCATAGGTCTCAGACCTCAGACCTACGAGGAGTCGGGCCCACGTCACCACGCAGGCGGCGCGCTATGATGTCATAGCGCGCTGTCTGTGCCGGACTTCAGTAGGAGAAACCCAGTAGTGAAGCCGGACCTGCTGCAGGCGCCCATCTGGGAATGGGAAAAGGTGAGTGCATTTATTATTTTTTCGTCTAATGGGGCAATTTATGTATCTGGAGGCAGCTACCTGGCTACATGGAGCAGCTACATGGGGCAGCTACATGGCTACATGGGAGCAGCTACCTGGCTAAGTGGGGGCAGCTACTTTGCTACATGGGGGCAGCTACTTTGCTACATGGGGGAAGCTATCTGGCTACATGGGGAGAGCTACTGGGCTACTTGGGGGCAGTTACCTGGCTACATGGGAGCAGCTACCTGGGTACACGTGGATCATCGGGCTACTTAGGGGGTTAAAACTACCTCTAAATGGGGGGTTAAACTACCTGCTAAAGGGGGGCAAGCTCCCGCAAATGGGGGCAGACAAAACTGGCAACTTGGGGCAATCTACCGGGCAAAATGGGGGGCAAGCTACCTGGTAAATGGGGGCAACACCGGAACATGGGGTAGCTACCTGGCTTAAAGGGGGGCAATCTACCTGGCTACATGGGGAGCTTCGGCTAATGGGGGCAATACCGGGCCAATTGGAGGCAAACAACCTGCTAAATGGGGCAAACTACCTAGCTATTGGGGAAAATCCCGCTAAATGGGGGCAACTCCCTGGCTACTTGGGGGGCAAGCTCCCTCTAAATGGGGGCAAACCCCTGCAAAAGGGGGGGTAAGCTATGCAAAAGGGGGGAAACACCTGGCTCAGGGGGGTAGCTCCGGGTTATTTGGGGGGCAACACCTGGCTACATGGGGGCAAGTCCCTGGGATATTTGGGGCAACACCGGCTAAAGGGGGGCAAGCACCTGGTATCTAGGGGCAAGCTACCTGGGGAAACTACCTGGGGCAAACTACCTACTCCCGGGGTAAATTTTAAAATTAGATATCTGGGGGCAAACTACCTAGCCCCGGGGGGTTAAACCCCGGGGGGAAAAATTTTACCTTGCTCCCCTACTCAGATAGCCTCACCAAAGCGATTATGTTTCTGTATCTTATAGGTTTCCCCCTCGGGACTGTGTAAGACAAGATTGTATCCTTTCTTAAGAAAAGGGCATGAGGGGGTTGGTGTCGGGGGGTTTTTTTTAAATAAAGTGTTTTGTGTTTTTTCAGGGTATTTTTTTTCCACTATTTTTTTCCCGTGTTAGTAATAAAGGGTTCTGATAGACGTCTCTCTATTACTAGCTCTGAGGGTTGGTGTTAAGCCACAGTGTTTTTTTTTTGTCCCCCCAAGGCTGACACCGACCCCACGTAGAATAGAGGACGTCTGTCAGACACCTCTGTTACTAACATGGAAATAAAAATAAAAAAACCCCCAAAAAAAAACACAGCACAAAAAAACCTGTATTTAAAAAAAACTCCCCGATTCCCCAACCATTGTATTAAAGAAATGGGTCAAAAACGGTTCAAAAAAATCCTCAAATCCAATTGCGAAATCTGTAGAAAAAAAGAAACACTACAAAAAGCAGACAGTCCTACTCCTCCCCCGCATCCCAAGACACCATCAAATGTGCGGCTGAAATTCTGGGGGCAGGGGGAAGGAGTTCAACCACACAATATGATTTCGGGGGTACAACCAAATTGTGCACAAACTCCATGGGGTTATTCCTCTGTTCTTCCTCGGAGGGTGTGCCCTAATTAAGTAGCTTGCCCTCCCCCCCCTGGAAAAATTTGTACAAAATTGGGAAAAATTAAGCGTTGCAGAAAATGAAGATTCTAAATATTTGTGTCCAAAACTCAGAGAGGAATTGGCTGGGAAAGTCAGCATGGGGTGGATCAGGAGAAGAAAAGGAACGGGAAAACGATCGTAAAGAGAAACATCACCAGTGAGTCACTAAATATAAAGAAAATGTAATCCTTATATGGGGCAAGTGCATGGTTTTAAAACAGTAATGGTGTGGCGGTAGTATTCACTATATTTACTATTTTGCCATAGCCAAACTATAAAGCACTAAAACTTAACTTTTATAATTTAAATAACACTTAACCTCGATACACACTATTTTAAAAACCTGATTTCAAAACCCCTCCAAAAATTTTTCACTTTTTAAATTTTGAGAATAACTCCTTTTCTATTACAAATCTGGTGGAACACCACCTTTTAGCAGGGAAACCCAAATAAACATGATTTGCTAACCCAAAAAGGAAATCCAAAACATCTTATTTGGGGAAATCATCCCTAATCTGAGGGGCATGGAAATAAAAATTTTTTCCTTGGAACCCCTGCAGGGTAAACTTAGAAAGATAGAAAATTAAATTAAATGTAAACCTACCTCCCCAACATGTTTAAACCACTAAGGGCTATCAGGGGACAGAGGCCCGGTCCCCACGTGGTCTACTCAATTCCTTTATATGGTTTTGGGAACACCCACCTTTCAGGGGCTCACCAATTGGGGACCAGAATTCAACAATACCCATTCCCCCTTTCTCCCGCATGCAAATGTACTATTTTTTCTGTGCGTTCTTTTAAAAACATTTCCCAGGGAAATTTACCTCTCCTACAGGGTTCCCCCGTATCTTACCAGCCGCCCGGCACTTACCAATGGACCTTTTTCCCCCAAAAGTGACGGACTTCCGCCAACTTTTCTACATCACTGGTCTGCGCGGCTCCCTAGAAAAGAAAATAACCGAATAGATATTCATTTTACAGCACACGCTAACTTTTTCCCTTTCCCCCTAAACCTTTTTTTTTCCCCCCTATGTCCCCTTTTAAAGCAATTTTTGGGAAATGTCTCCATTTTACGGTATACTGTATCTTTGTCCCTTCCCCAAAAACCCCTTTTTCCCCCCCAAATTTAATATGCATATTCATTTAATAAAGTTCGGCCTTTTGATATTCCTCTCCCCCTTCCCAATTTTACCTCCCCCTTTCCCACAAATATTTTTTTTACAGGTCTAGCAATTATCTGATTCATTACGTTACAAAGAAATTGCAGAAAAGCAGTACGTCAGCTCTATTTTTTTTTGCTGGTTAAAAATAAACTTTACGTATCGGTAGAAATAATAAATTATCATAAATAGAGGTAATTTATTTCCGAACTGCGTCTCGTCATAACAAGTAAGGTATTTTATTAAATGATTTGATTGTAACAAAATCTTCATGCAAAAAAAAAATAAATCCCAATTAGTTATATAGAATCTGTGGCCTCATATATTAATATTATATCATTGCAAAAACCCGGGGGAAAGTAGGGAAAAAAGGGGGTAGAGGGGCGGGGAAGGGGGGAAAAGGGGAAAAAAAAAAAAAAAAAACGTATGGGACCCTTAGTCTAATTCAATATTCTTATACCAGATCGTATTTTCACATATATTTTTTTCCTCAAAAATTATATAGGGAATCGGAGGGTTAAATAAAAGCTGAAAAAAGAAAAGCAACATGTTTTTACCCCTTACCTTTCATATAATAAAGAAATTCTTTTTTCACCTGAGCTGGACCGAATAACAGAAATAAGTTTTGTTTTCCCCATCATTCATTTGAAGAATCCCCCAAGGGCTGGATTAAAGCGGTCTGGCGAAAAGGGGAAAACAGAGACGCGAAAAACCGTGATACAGGGTAGTCAAAATCATTTGGAGGTGGTACAGCCCAAAACTTTTTTTCAATTATTTAACCGGCAGTTTTTACGACCTATTGGCGTTCCCCCATAAACACCGCATTAATATACCATAGAGCAGAGTTTCTTTTCCCCTGGGGTTTTCATAAAAAAATATGGTACAGAGGGTTTAAATTTTTTTGGGAAAATTTCGAAGTTTCAGACTTTTTTATCACTATACATACCATACGAAGATGCCCCTATGGACAGAAAAAATAATTTTGAAAGTTTTTGGACCTGCCAGCCCATAACTGCTAAAAAGAAGATTATGTTTGTGGTTCCAAAAGGAAAAATTGCAGATCAAGAAATGAAGAGGGTGGCGTAATTCACCAGCACTATAAGAAAAAAATATTTTACCCCGAGGACTGCGCCTCAAAAAATTCCCAACTTTAATACAAAGGGCTTTATACAAAAATAAAACAATTTAAAAGAATGTTTTTTGAGGCTAATGCAGCTAATAGTTGATTTTGAAACAGAAAATTGCAAAATTTTTGGAAGCAGAAATTAAAAAAACCCCAAATTTAAAAATTTGGGAAACCTTAAAAAAGCCCCAAAAAAATTAGGGAAAAAAGGAAAACCCAAAAAAAAAAAGAATAATTGAAAAAAAAAAAAAAATCATTATGGAGACAAAAAAAAAAAAGCAAATATCAAGGACGTGGAGTTTTTTAATCAAAAAAAATTTTAAATTAATTGGAAACCCAACAAAAATAGACCCCCAAGATCTATAATAAGAAATCAGCAAAGAAGAACAAATAGAACAGAAAAAAAGAAAGTTTCTCTGAGTTTGATTCAAGGCAACAGGTGCTTCAGAATCCGTTATTTTCCAGTATGGACGGGAACACACAAAGGGGTTTTAAATCGGGACTCAGGTGCGCAATTTCTGCTGCAAAAAACAGGAGGACGAAAGCATGCAACAACAACAAGAAACAAAAAAAAAAAACCAACCCAAAGGACAGGCAAAAAAATTTAAAAGCCCAATAAATTTTAAATTGGGAAAAAGAAAACCTAGATTTTCAAATGTCAAACCCCCTTGGATTCTTTTTAAAAAGCACAAATACAATTTTTTAAAAAAGGGGAAACTTAATTTTACCCCTACACAAAATTTTTTGATTTGTTTAGCCTTTGTTAAAATGAAAATCTTTTTGTAAGATCACTTACTTTAAAAAAAACTTTTTTTTTGTAAAAATAAAAAGGGGGAAATAAATTTAATAAAAAGAGCATTTAAAACAAGGAAAAAAAAATGAATATAAAAAATCTTTTTTCCCAATAAAAACAGCAAATTTCAAAAAAATTATTTTAAAGAAAAAGGGGAGGATAGTTCAGAAAACATACAAAATACATGAAAATTTGAAATAAAAAAAAACCCAAATTAGAAAACCAACATTTTCCCTCTTAAATCTAGAACAAATGCGATGGAAGCTTTTCAATCCACTATGGAGCGAGATTTAAAAATACTAAAAAACTCTAACTAATTTAATGTTCTAAATTCTTCGTTAGTTAAATTCCTTTTATTCTTTTTTTTAGAGTTTTTTAGTATTTTAGTATAAGGGAAACACCAATCTCGTAGTAAAAAAAGCAAAATGGGGGGGTGTAATACTGAAATGGACAGGGGAAAAAAATATTTTAAAAACAAATTAAAAAAATTTCTTGTGATGGGAAAAATTTTATCGCTCACTAAAAGTGATCCCACAAAAGATTTAAAATTTAAAAATTTCAAAATTAAAGGATAAAGGGCAAATTTAGCCAAAGGTGTTTTTATTTGAAAACAAGGGGAAATTTTTAAAAACAACTAATCCCAAAAAACCCCCCTTTTTAATAGGGGGGCCCCAAAATCCATAAAAAAAAAAAATTTCCCCCCCGGATCTCCCGTCCTTTTATTTTGGGTTTGGGACATAAAGTGAGTTTTTAAATTTACATGGATTGATTTTTTTTCCCCAACCCAAGGGTTAAAAAACCTTTGCCAGGCTATCTAAAAGAATAGTTCTGCGGTTTTGAGATTTTTAAAAAATTTTTAAAAGGTGGACACCCGGGAATACCACGGGACAACTTAAAAATAGAAATTTTTGAAAACCTAACCTTCCAAACCATCTTGTAAGATTTAGTTTTTCAATCCCAAATTTTTAAAAATTTTTAGAAACAATGGGGGAAAAATCTGCAGTTTTTTTTTTTTTGGGGACAGATAGATTTTTCTTTTTGAAAAATTTAATTATTTTTCTTTTGATGCCCTTTTTTCTACATACAGGTCCTGGACCCACCTAGGGGGGCCACGAAAATCGCCCACCATTGCAAATCTATTTGTTCCCCTGGGGGAGACCCAAAATTCTTTTTCAACTTTTCAAAATAAAAATTTGGTACCTGGAAAAGTCTGGAAATGGGGTTACAAAAGATGACCGGGTTGATCGTTTTGGGGGGCCATGGGGCGCCCCATACAGATTTCTTTTCCTATTTTAAACGAAAATCATGCAATTTTGGGCTTTTACCCCCAAAAACAGCGAGGGAAAATGAAAGGGGCCAAATTTTTTGGTTTTGGGATTTTTTTGGGTTTAATTTTTAAAAGGAAAAAATTTTTTAAAAAGCGGGGGTTACCTTTAAACCCCCATTATTGGGTTAATAACAATTTTTGGAAAACCCAAATAGTTATCATTCAAATAAAAATTCCCAAATAAAGGGCTATACCACTAGGTAAAATTTTATAAGAGCAAAAAGAAGGCTGTTTCTGAACAGGATGTTTTTGGGAAAAAAAAAGTAGCTACAAAAAAAAAAAAAAGTTAAAAAAAAAAGAGGGAAACCAAAAAAAAAATTACCCAAAGAAGCAAAAATTAAAGAAAAAGGGAAAAATCGTGAACAATTATTAAAACCCAAAAATTTAAATATAAAAAGGCTAAAAATTAAAATTTAAAAAATTTTCCCCCCCACACCAAAATAGTTCAAATTTTTGGCCCAATAAAAAAAGTTTTTTTTCCAAAAAAAAAATATAAAAAATTTTGAGGCAGGATGGGGGAAGGGCAAAAAAAATCTGATCAAGGAAAAAAGGTGTTCCCTTAAAAGAAACGTAAACAATAAATCAAATTTCTAGAATTTAAATTTTTGTAGCAAAATCAATACAGAAACCTGGCCTCATTTAAAAAGGTTTTTACCCGTTGGGGGTGGCAAAATTTTAATGTAGTCAAACACCCAAAAAAAAGTTTTCTTTTTAAAACCAACAAAAGATAAAGAGAAAAGCTTAATATAAAAAACCCGTTCTTTAAAATGTGATAGCCACCATGTGGTATGGAAAAATTAAAATTGCAAACCCATTGCTGTATGTCATTTTGGGGGCAGCAGCATAAGAAAAAGGTTTAAAACCGATACATGAAAAAAATATCAGGCATTAAAAAAAAGCAACAAAACCCCAAAAAAAAAGGTTCGGGTTTTAAAAATTTTTTTTAGAACAAATGCAGGGGATTTTTTTCCCCTTTTTTGTTTTTTTAAAGCAATTGAAAAAGTTTTAAAAAACCGGAAACAGGGGGAAAATTGGGGGGCATACAGTGGGGGGCTTTCCTGTTGGGTCATTGGGTTTTTTGGGTTGAATTTTAAGGGGCCCCAATGGGGGCCCCAACTTCCCAAATGATTGGGTTTTATGTTTAAAAAAAAGGCCCACATTTTTGGGTTTAAGGAAATTTTAAAATTATTTGTTTTTTTAAAAGTGATTTTGAAACGTACAAAAAAGGACAAAAATTAATGGTTAACAGGTTAAGTTGTTCCCAAACCCCCAAAGAAACCCCCCCTCCCCCAAAAACCCAAAAAAAAAAAAGGCATTCCCTTTATTGGACGGGTTAAATTTGTGAACAAAGGGGGGAAATTTTGTTTTTTTGCCCGAAACGCCGGGTTTGCTTTTCCCGTAGCGACATGTTTTTTTTAACCCCCCTTTTTACCTTTTTTATATAATAAAAGAAAAGGGCTTTTTTCACCTGAAGCTGGGAACCCAAAAAAGCAGAAATTTTCAAGTTTTTGGGTTTTTTCCCCCTTTTTTTCCTCCCCAGCCTTTTTTTTAAAACAATCCCCCAAAAAATTTTTGCAAACCCCTATTTCAAAAATTTTTGTTCTTTTCCAAAAAAGTGTTCCCCCCTAAGGGGGTTTTTCACTCTAGTTTTAATAGTCCCCAGATGTTTTTTGAGATCCACGATGAAACTCCTGTATGGTTTTTTTCCCAATAGATCTTGGGCGGGTACCTAGCCCCAAAAAATCCCCCCCTTGTTTTTAAATTGAAAAATTGTCTTATCTCTTTTTCTTTTATCAATGGGTTTAAATAAATTCTTGTTTTCCATAAAATGGAAAAAATGAACATTGCCACGGGAAATTTTGGTCTACCACCGGGACTGAAAACCATGTTTTTTTTGCTACTCCCTCAAAGGGGACTATACAAAAATTTCATCCCCAAATTTTTTTCCCCCTTATTGATATGTTTTTTTGGAATCACATCAGAGAGTATCGAATCTTTTTTTAAATGTCCAATGTCTTCAGGTATACCTTCTCATTTGTTAGCTCAAACATCAAAGTACCTATACAGAAAATTTAAATCATTTTTTTTTTCCTTCTTCTTTTGTTTACGGGTTAATAAATTGGGTTTTTAACAAGTCAAAGCCCTATTAAACCCCTTCCTGAAACTTTTTTTGGAAAACCCCTCTTGCCTGAAATCAGGCTTTTAACTTTATACAGCAACAGCTGTGCACCAAGCTTTGCAAATTTTAATTTTTTTGGGTTTTGTGGGAGGATGTATTTTTTTTTTAAAACATTTCAAATATACAGATCGGATTTTTTTTTTGGGGGTCGCTTTTTGAGATATTTGATTTTTTGGGACAGTAATTTGAAGAATTATTTAAGGATTTTGTAACTAATCATGTTAATGAAATTTGGAAAAAATCCCCCTCTAAATTCATCGAGAGAAAATTATTTCTTGGGATCTCCAAAATTGGTTGGAGAAAAAACAACAGTTAGACAAAAAATATTTCAAAAAATGCGACTACCAAATAGTTTGTTACACTTTTCTAGCTGGCATCCACCTTCTCAAAAGAGGGTTTCCCCCTGGGCCAATTTTCTAGGTTTTGGGAAACTGCTCTACATTAGAGGGGTTTAAAAATGAAAAGTATAAAGTTAAATGCACGATTTAGGGAAGGGTTTATCCAAAAAAAGTTTTAGGAAGGGGTTTTTAAAAGGGCTTTGATATTCAGAGGGCATTTATTAATCAAAACAAAAGAAGAAGGAAAAAAAAATGATTTATTCGCTGTAAAGGGACCTTTTATGATAGAGCAGCAAAAGAGAGGTATACTTAGAAGATTTGAACATTCTAAAACAGTTCCTTCCCAGGAATTCCAAAATACCTAGTGTCACTAAAGAAGAGGAAAAAAAACTTGGGATTAATTTGTACTAGTCACTTTTGGGGGGATAGCAAGAAAACATTGGGGTTTCAGTCCCCCCGGTGGTAGGCCAATCCCGTGGCAACTGTTCATTTTGTCCCTTTATATGGAAAACTAAAAAATTTTTTAAACCCATTGATAAAAAAGATTTAAGAAAAATTTATCAACTTAAAAACAGAGGGTGATTTATGGGGGTATGGTTTAAAGGCCCCAAGACAAAATGGGAAAAACCATAAGGAAGTTTTTTGTCGTTGGTCTCAAAACATCTAAGTCATTAAAACTCGAGGGGGACACCCCCCTTTGTAGTGTACCCCCTGCGGGCGGCTGTGTGTGTACATGTATATTACATTGTGCGCCCGCCCTCCGGTGGCACCCAGGTTTTTTATCGTTTTTTAAAATGTTTTTGGTCAGAAACATATTTTCTTAGTGTCCCCTTTTATTTTAACCTTTTA